>PVJA010045626.1:0-15527 GCA_004027025.1 Myocastor coypus | reverse complement strand
AGGGTCTCGCTATGCAGTTGAGGCTGGTCCTGCACTCACTTTTGTAGCCCAGGCTGGTCTCAAACTCACACCGATCCTCCTGCCTCAGCCTCCCGAGTGCTGGGATTACAGGCGTGAGCCACCACGCCCGGCTGAAAGTTTATATTATGAGATGAAATTCCTACTAGATATCTCCTGGAAAATGTTCAGGGAATAGCCTTCCATTCTGAGGCTCAATCAGAGCCAGTTTAGAAAGGAAAAATTTGAAGATATAACATATTTTTAACTCACAGTTGCAATGGACTAAGCATCTGCTTTGAGATGCTCGGGGACCAGGGCTCCATCCCCCATCTAGCATGCTATGCTGGCCCTGACCCGCGGGGTGGGGTGGGGGGGCAGTGATCCAGCAAGAAGTCTGGGCATGATGGCACACCCCTATAATACCAGTGCTGCAGAGGCTGAAAACAAGAGGATCGCTACAAGTCCAAGCTGCATAGTGAGACACTGTATACCAGATATATAAAATGGAAAGAATAATAATAATAAAATAAAAATAAATAAAACCCCTAGTTGAAGCCATGAAAATGGGTGGGATCCCAAAAGAAGCCAAAATGGTGAGAGGAATGAATAAGATCAGGTAAAAGTAGAGAACTTTGTAAAGAGAAGGAAGAAAGTATATGAGAACTATAGTGGAAGACATACTGGGTCATCAGGAATTGATTAGTGTTTCTAAAGAGTAGTTTTAATGACTGGTTGGGAAAGAAACAAGACTGGTATGGGTTGAGGAGTGAATAATAAGTGAAGAAATGGGGACAGTAAAGTGAATAAAGGAATAAGAAAGACTGAAAAATGTGAGGAGTTGTTAGAGTTTCAAGCAAAGGTAATTTTCTTTTTAAAGACAGAGTTGAACTCATTTAAAAGGTAGATAAAAAATAATTGACCAGATAGGGGATACTGAAATAATTATGCTAATGAATAAATAATATTCTTTAAAAACTAGAAGAAATGGGCTGTAGTTTTAATTGAGGTTACAGAAAAGTTTACCTGTTGAGTGCTCTAAATAACTACTATGAGGACAATAGCATGCATTTTACCAGTTATTGGGAATGTACTATAAATGTGTTTTAAAACTATCACATTGGCCGGGCGTGGTGGCACACGCCTGTAATCCCAGCACTCGGGAGGCTGAGGCAGGAGGATCAGTGTAAGTTCAAGACCAGCCTGGGCTACAAAAGTGAGCTCAAGGCCAGCCTGAACTGCATAGTGAGACCCTGTCTCAAAAAGACAAAAAAAAAAAAAAAACTATCACATTGTTATTTCTTATTGAAAGCAATTTGAAAAAAAAGTTGAGGTTTCAAGGTCTGGTCAGATAGCTCAGCAAACTAAAGTGCCTGTTTAGGCAGAGCACATAGGCCAGGGTTCGATCCGAGGCATGCTTTGTGGGCCCCACCCCGGGGCATGCTGAGACAGTGATTGAGACTGGCTATGGAGGCGTGTACCCATAAGCCCAGGACTTTGGGAAGCTGAAAAAAAAAAATAGGAGAATCACTATGAGTCCAATCTGTGTAGTGAGATGCTGTTGACCCTGAACTAAATACAAAAGAAAAAAAGTTCTTTCACATAGTAGCTTCAATACTTCTTGTTGAGTTTGCTGAGCAACAAGATAATGGTCTTAGTAAAATTTTAGATTGATTGCTTCATATTCATACTTTAAATGTGTCTTAAGCACTTAATAGATACTGAGCAGTAGTAATAAACAAAACAGACTTGGTGTCTTAGTTACTCTTTACTCATTGCTGGGACAAATACCTGACACTCAAAATGAAGGAAAGAAAGGTTTATTTAGCTCACAGTTACTGGAGGTTTCAGTCCATACTCGGCCTACTCCAAAGCTGAGTGGCACATGACAGAGAGCAGCAGTTCATGGCAGCGGAACAGTAACAATGGTGACAGAGACAACCGACCAACCAGGGGAGCAGAGAGGAACAGCTCTAGTCTGTCTCTCTGTCTCTCTGTCTCTCTTTATACTACATTCAGGCTCTCTGCCTCAGCCTATCCACTTTAGACCACACCCATAATCCCAGAAGTACTTAAAACACATAATCCCAGGAATCTTGGATCAAGTCTCAAACTCTAAATCAGTACTAAACCACATAATCCCAGTGACTCATGAGTCAAGTCTCAATCTATAGAAGTCTCCACCCAATGACTGCATGAGGCTTTTGAGGGACAACTAGACATAAACCATAACACTTGGTGTCAGTCCATATCTGACTGAATTAGAAATCTAGTAAACAGATAGGAAAAGGCATAAATTTTCTTCAGTGTCACTTAGCACTCGAGGGTAGTTGTAGATTGATCATAGATGAACAATGAGATAATCAAGAGACATGAAAGATGATGGGACATTCTGGATAAAGTATTGACTCAAGAATGTTTATTGAGTACCTCCAGCATGGAGGCACTGTGCAAGAGGGTAGCCAGAGCAGATCTAGATATGATGGTGGGCTAAACACAGCTCTTGGAGGAGATAAGCAAATATGTGAGAGTAGTAGATTTGGCTCATGTGCAAATTATTTGTGATATAATGTACTGAGTAGTATTCGAACCAACACACTATTATGATTTAATTCTCAAAGTACATAAGTCCAGTGGTTTGCAGCTCATTGTCATTGACTGTAAACTGCTCTCACATTCCAAGACCATGGATGTTGAACATCTGTGTACCAGTAACCAGACAGTCCCAAACAGCAGAGAATTATCCTACTGAAAATACCAGTCGAGTCTCCATTGAAAATTGATATAAATAATAATTTGGAGCCATAGAGTTTTTGTTTAGCTCATTCAAAATATTTATTATACTGTAAGGTATTCAAATGAAAAATTGTGGAGACTCTTTAATATGCTACTTCTATATTTTCTTTCTAACAGCTCAAATATTTGTGAATTCTTTAACTTTTTCAGGAATCATTACAAATGCTAAGAAGTAATAGTTTTGTTTTGTTTTTTACAGCACTTTAGATCTTTTTACTGCTAGCCAAAAATGGAATAAGCTAATGCTGTAGTTACAGCTGATATTTTAGCTTTCTTGTGTGCTAAAGCAGACTTAATAAGTTTAACATTTGTTAAGTCCCATAAATAGGTGTATTTCTTCTTAAAAAGAAAATATTATGGAAGGTTTTTCTATTTATGTTAAATCTGGCAATTATATAAATATTCTACCAAATGTTCTATATAATCAGTTTTTGTTTAAAAATCATAACTGTATAATGGAACTCAAGAATAAAACAGAAATAACTGCCCTGTTTACATATGTGGTTAAAGTTCATAGAATTTCTCAAGAGGCAAAGTAGCCTTCAGTTATTGAGAACACAACATAGAATATCTCAGATGGTCTTTATGTCTAGCATTTTAAGCATATTTGTGGCTTAAATTTGTTTATTAAGCTTACAGGGGTTTAAAAGCAGAAGCACAAGTCAGCACTTTTGTAGGGAAGAATCTGTATTGACTTGTAATCTACTAACTTCCACAGATAAAAGTAGAACCAGTCGTTCCAGCCCCAAGTCCAGTTATCCCCAGATTGACCCTGCGAGTTGGTGCTGGCCAAGACAAGATGTGAGTATAAATGTTTCAAATCAGAGCAAAACGTGTAAAATTATACTTTTACCACCCTCTTCTAACAGAATGAAAATTCTACAGGCCTTTTCCTATATGGCCATGTAGGGCAAAGCTTTCTTTTGAGAACTCATAAGAGTTTGCATTCATTTCTTCCTCTAGATACCTTTTGCTTTGACATGGGACCATTGTTTCCTTGTTGTTTATGTCTTGTTTTAATAACTAGCACATAACATTTCTGCATAGTGTTTTAAGGTCTTAGTAAATAAGAAACTGTGTATCAGATGGATTAACTGCCATATTTCACCCAGTATCGTAATCACTTTTCTGATGCTGTGACAAATATTAGGAAAACAACTTTAAAAAAGGGAAGATGTACTATGGCCCAGGGTTTCAGAAGTTTCACTCTGTGGCCTGGTGGCTCCATTACTTTCAGGCCTGAGGTGAGGAGAGAAACGTCAGCACTTCAGGGTGTGGCAAAGGAAAGCTGCTCACCTCATAGCAGCCAGGAAGCAAAGCAGGAAGGAGCCCAGTCTAGCGGCTTTCTTCTTCCACTGTGTTTTATCCATGCCTCTAGCCTCTTGGTGGGGTTACCCACACTGAGAGGAAGTCTCCCTCCTTGGTCGTCATCCTGCTGCCATCTCTGGAAAGATCCTCACAAGCACACCCAGAAATATGTTTTACTAACATACTAGGTGTTTCTCAGTCCAGTCAAGTTGACAGCCACACTTAGCTGTCAGACCACATAGATATACCATTATCTTTTTAATTAAGCACTCACTGTCACAGAATAAAGATACAGATGGATCATAGTTTTATTCCATACCTGAAAAACAAAGATACTTCCAGAGGCTTGATGAGTAATGGTAACAGTTGAAGTTGTAGTTGTCCAGTCTTTTTATTTAAAGCTAAAATGTAAACCTCATATTTGGTGTTTGCCTTAATTTTCAAAGAATCATTGTATACTTTAGAGAAGACTTTCCTTTTTTAAATTGTTTTTTTAAAGTTCTTTTTTTTTTTTTTAAATTTTTTATTTAATTTTTTTTTCTTGTTTCAGAACCTTTATTTGTTTGTTTATTTTTTTATGGCCGGCTCAGCCTGCCCTGAGGGCAGGGCTGGCGCAGCACGTGGTTGGTGCTGCGGATCGAACTGCGGTCCCTACAGTCTCTTTAGACCACTGAGCCATCCTGCCGGGCCCCTTTAAATTTTTTTTTAATCTTTTATTCATGTATTTATTTAGTACAACTCAAACTTATAGTGATCCTCCTGTCTAGCCTCCCCAGCACTAGAATTACAGGTGTGTGCCACCATGACTAGTTTTGGTGCCTGACACAGCACACCTTCCAGGACTGACATGGCACACAGTGCCCAGGATTGAGCCGGGGTCCTTGTGCTTGCCAGGCAGGCATTTAGTCTGCCTAGCTATCTCCTTAGCCCAAGAAGCCAGTCCTTTAAAGTAAGTTAGTTGGGGGCTGAACAGGTAGCTCAGTGACCTAAAGCACCTGCTTAGGTAGAGCAGAGCAGCAGGGGTTCGATCTCCAGCCTGCCCTGTCAGCCTCACCCTGGGGCATGCTAAAATAGTGATTGAGACTGGGTGTGGTGGTGAGTGCCTGTAATCCTAGCACTTGGGAGGCTGAAAACATGGAGATCACTATGAGTCCAATCTCATAGTGAGACCCTGTACTAAATACATAAAAAAAATAAATAAATTAGTTGGATGTATTTCTTTTATTCATCTTTTTTTTTTTTTTTTTTTTTTTTTTTTTTTTTTTTTTTTTTTTTTTTTTTTTTTGTCTTTTGGAGACAGGGTCTCACTATGCAGTTGAGGCTGGCCTTGAGCTTACTTTTGTAGCCCAGGCTGGTCTCGAACTCGCATCGATCCTCCTGCCTCAGCCTCCCAAGTGCTGGGATTACAGGCATGCGCCACCACGCCCGGCTTCTTTTATTCATCTTTTGATGACAGATAAGGGCCTACAAGCACTTAACATAATTCCAACGAGGTATGAAGTACTGATTTTATAAATCATCTTAAAAACATTTTCCTTTTTATAGATAGCACACTATATGTCATGTACTTGGAGTTCACAAGCTAAAAGTACAAGTTTACAGCTTCATTTTTCCTTGTTAGTCTGAAAATGTAATAGTTTGCATTGCAAGCAAATATATTTTTAAAAAAATAAGCTTGTATATCTGTTCACTTTTAGCCATAAAAGTGAGAGTAACGCCTATAATCCTATATATGTAGGTAAATGTCTTAGTTACTTTTTACTCGTTGCTAGGGCAAATACCCGACACTCAAAATGAAGGAAGGAAAGGTTTATTTAGCTCACAGTTACTGCAGGTTTTAGTCCATACTTGGCTGGCTACAAGGCTGAGTGGCTCATGGCAGAGAGAGCAGTTCATAGCAGCGGAATAGCAACAATGGTGACAGAGGCAAAGGAATAACGAGGAGAGCAGAGTGCAACAGTGAGAGTCTGTCTCTCTGTCTCTCTTTATATTACATTCAGGCTCTCTGCCTCAGCATATCCACCTAAGGCCATACCCGTAATCCCAGCCATACTCAGACCGATAACCCCATCAGTAATAAAATACATAATCCCAGTGGATCATGAGTCAAGTCTCAAACTCAGGAAGTCCCTACCTCATGACTGCATGAGGCTTTGGGGGGACAACTAGACATGAACCATAATAGTAGTGAACAAAAATGTGCTTTGTTTTCTCAGTGGATCATTTCATGTAAAGTTTGTATCCTACACCACTGCCCTGTCAAGCTCAGGTAGTACTGTGGTAGTGCTATGTAGAAGCCCACTGTGATTATGACAAGCATTAGACATGTAGATGTAGCCCTTATGAGGGGCATATACTCCTTTAAAGATGCAAAGAAAAAACCCAGGGCTGGGGAAATAGGTCAGTGGCACAAGCACATGGCTAGCAGATGCTAGGTCTTGAGTTCAGTTCCTGGTACAAAAAAAAAAAAAAATCTAGATAGTCTGTATTTTTTATCTAAATTCTTTATACAGTTTCCACATAGCTCGTAACTATACCAGTAGAAAGACCTAGACCATGATAGTACTGATGATAAGCTTCAGAAGTGCCAGCAAAAGAGATGTGGACCCATATCCTTTTTAGGTGAGGTATCTTCAGGTACAGTAGTAGTGTACATAGTGCATTCAGCCTTGCCTAGAGAAGTTTGAGTAATGTCCTCATCTCTCAGCTGGTAGAATACAGAGGAGACCACCAAGTAATTCTTCACACCACCCCTGTGAGAATTCTGTTTATAATCTCCTAGCTTAGAGGAAGATAGTCTAACTCTTCATTTTAAAAAATGTTTTCTCCTACCCTTTTAAATCTGATTCCTGTTTCTCAGTAACTGACTAGTACCTACATTTCAGCTTCCACACAGAAGCTTGCCTTCTTTATTCCCTTTAGGGATAAAAGGTTTTTAAAAAGGCATTGATAGTTATATTCATTTGTCTGCCCTTAAACATCTTTCATTAATTCTTTTGACTGTTCATTCTATTTTCTTCTTTCAAGAAATTCATGCACCTAAGACACTGGGAGACTTGAGAAATAGATCTCATTACATTGAAACAAAGGGAAGGGCCCGACAGGATGGCTCAGTGGTCTAAAGCGCCTGCTTGGGAAAGCTTGGGCAGCTTCAGGGACCGCGGTTCGATCCCCAGCACCACATGCTGCGCCAGCCCTGCCCTCGAGACAGGCTGAGCCGGCCATTAAAATGAGTGAATAAACAAAGGTTCTGAAACAAGAAAAAAAATAAATAAAATAAAAAATTCTTTAAAAAAAAAGAAACAGCCGGGCGTGGTGGCGCACGCCTGTAATTCCAGCACTCGGGAGGCTGAGGCAGGAGGATCGGTGTGAGTTCGAGACCAGCCTGGGCTACAAAAGTGAGCTCAAGGCCAGCCTGAACTGCATACTGAGACCCTGTCTCAAAAAGACAAAAAAAAAAAAAAAGAAACAAAGGGAAAATATAGTAACCAGAGATTCTAGACAAGTTGCCTTTGAAAGGACAATATTGTATAACATATTGCAGATATTTAGGTAAACAACCCCTGTATTACATAAAAGATTTATCATTTGACCAAGGCAAATGCTAGAAAATACCTACAATGGAACAAAGAGGTTAATTGAAATACATTCCTCTTTTTAATTAAAGTAAGAGAGAGTAAGAGAGAAGTCCAAGAACTTACTCAGTAAAGTACTTTTCAAAATGTGGGAATTCTAAGTCAGAGATCAGAAAACTACAGCCTTTGAGTTGAATGTAGCCCATTGCTTGTTTTTATGTGGGGCTCACAAACTAAGAATGGTTTTTTTTTTTGGCTTTTTGAGACAGGGTCTCGCTACGCAGTTGAGGCTGGCCTTGAGCTCACTTTTGTAGCCCAGGCTGGTCTCGAACTCACACTAATCCTCCTGCCTCAGCCTCCCGAGTGCTGGGATTACAGGCGTGCGCCACCACGCCCGGCTTAAGAATGGTTTTTACAGTTTTAAGTAACTAAAAAAAAAATTTTTTTAAAGAATTCATGATTGTCTTAGTTACTTCTCTTTTGCTGAGACAAAATATCTGACACCCAAAGTTAAAGGGGGAAAGGTTTACTTAGCTCAGTTTGTAACAGTTTCAGTCCATACTGGCTGGGGGGCACAGCAGACAGCTCTTGCAGAGGAGAAACAGCTCATGGCACCCAGAAGGTACCAGAGCAAGCCAGGGACAAGGCAGCTGCTTTCTGTTCCTTACGTTTATCTAGACTATGAGGATTAAGGCAGCACCAAACCAATCAGTGCACTGATTTAGTAATCACCCACCCTTCATCCTAGCATCTTTAACCATAGCATTACAGTCACACACTCCACATTTAGTCATCTCTGAGAAACCCCCATGAGGCTTTGGGGGGACATCTGGACAGAAGCCATAACAATGACCCATGAGAATTACATGACCTTCAGATTAGTATCTTTTATGGTGATAGCATAAGTTTGCATGGCTTAGTCCAAGACTACAATCATGGAAAAAAGGCAAAAGATCCATATAAATGTGCCCTTTGTTACTTAATTTATACCCACTTGGGAGTGAAGTAGTACTCTTAAAATGAAATTAAGAAGCTCAAAAATGAAGGGGATTGAATAGTGTAGGGTGAACAGGAATCTTATTACTGAAGGACAAAAAAGAGTAAAGTCTTTTGCAATTATGGGAAAAATAAAAAGTTTTACAAGGTTCAGATTATACCCTTGTTGGAAGATCTATAAGACAATATTTAGTTTCTGAGCCTTAAATAAAGTTATGTCTTCTAGGGCCTGGCAGGATGGCTCAGTGGTCTAAAGCACCTGATTAGGAAAGCTTAGGCAGCTGCAGGGACCGCGGTTCAATCCCCGGCACCACATGCTGTGCCAGCCTGCCCTCAGGGCAGGCTGAGCCGGCCATAAAAATAAATAAATAAACAAAAGTTCTGAAACAAAAATAAATAAATAAATAATTCTTTAAAAAAACATTGTCTTCTGCCCTTGAGGTTAGCTTGTTTTCTGTACTGTAAATTATTTTTCCTTGAATTAAGAGGAGTAACTTGTCTTTCCCTTGATTTCAGTTTCTTAGAAGCTATTCTGAAGAGTGTCTATGGTGAGGCCAGTACCTCTTTCTGACCAGAGTTAAAACTTTAAACAACTTTCCACAGACCTCAAATTCCTTTCAGATGAATTTACCCATTACACTCATAATGGGTACACAGAGTTCCCTATGGTGTACATTAGGTATGAAATTAAAATTGTTATCATGCCTGTAATCCCAGCAATCAGGAGGCTGAAGCAAGAAAATCACTGACTTCAAGATCAGTCTGAGCTACAAAGTGAGACCCTGTCTCAAAAGCAAAACGGATCGGGGAGATAGCTGCGCAAGCACCTGCCTGGCAAGTACAAGGTCCTGCGTTTGACTCCTCATACCAAGAAAACCAAAAACAAAGTCTTAACCCTGAAATTACAGTGTCAGTACCCCTGCAGTATGACTGAGAACCTAGCACACTCAGGGTTACTGTTGAGAGGCCTGGGTCTAATTCAACGGTCAAGTCTGGCCTTGATGCCAAGACAGCAGATGGGTTTCAGCTCTTCCCAGATCACTGAGACTCTGCTGATCAGCATTTTGGGTCTCTGTGTGGCCCTGTGGCTCCATGTAGTCGCATAGTAATGGCATGTCCTCTGTGCTCAAGGAACAAGGGTAGCATGGTTGTCATGGCACTTGTTGTCCACACCTTATTATCTTCTGAGTTAGTTTATTTTGAGCAAGTGCTGGCAAGCCTGGCTAACCCGCAGCATTCATCCTTGCACTCATTACTGCGAAGAAAACGGTATAGTGAGATGGAATTTCTCTAGGAGAGGGACTGTTGAGAGAGATTGGTGGGGAAAGACTTGACAGGATAGGACTGCAGCTTTTCTATGTTTCTGCATCATGATGTGTGACTATAACGTGCAGAGTTTTGTTAAAACTGTGTCATATAAAATGTTTAATTTTAAATGTTGGTCAAGTATTAGAAAAACAAAACATAAATTTGTGTAAAGCCTTTGGGATGTGGGAAGGAGCTTGCCTCTGGTAACATTTCCCACCCAGTCGTCTTGCTGCACTCACACAGGCTCTAGACAGTGGCTCTGTCCTGCCCACTCCTCCCAGCCCCTGTGGGCAGAGAGGGTCTCTTGCCTGCTGTGCTACACTGCTGGTGGCTGGGACACTGGTGGGGAAACTAGAAACTGCCCTCCTATGCTCCTGCCTCCATTCCAGGTGAGTTCCATGAGCTCATCAGAGGAGGAGAGACTACCCAAAGCCCTCCAGATGCCCTAAAATGCTTGGGTATGTTTTCTAATTAATGTCTTAACAGTGTGTTTGACTAGGTAACACACAACTCACATGTGCCTTTTAGAGAACAATATTGCTATCAGTGGTAACTAAATGCCCTTTGACTGAGAGAGTTCATAATAGCTATTCTGTTTAGCAATTTTAACCCAGCTTTCAAACCACACAGATTACATTGAAATGTTTTTCAGGGATGACTTTATTGCTGGTGGTTAGTTTTCTATTTGCTAATGTTTTGATTTCCAGTGGCAACTAAATTGTTTGCTTAAACTCAAGAAATTTTCTTATTCTCTAGTTCTTTAATAACAGGGGTGCTACCATGTGTGATGGCACACACTTGTAGTCCCAGAACTTAGGAGGCTAAGGCAGGAAGATTGTATTCTTTTTTGTGTCATTTGCTTTTTTGGTATGGTTCACAAAAGTTTAGTTTAGGGGCTGGGGAGATAGCTCCAAGTGCCTGCCTAGCAAGTGCAAGGTCATGAGTTTGAACTCCAGTTCTGCAAAAAAAAAAAAAAAAAAAAACAAAGTTTAGTTTGTATCTAGTGGGGGCTGTGCAATAGTTGGAATATCTAAATTAATATTATTCTCTGAAAATAGATACAACTTTTATATTAATATTTTATAAAGATTAATCTTTTTTAAAACAAAATATAGGGCCTGGCGGGATGGCTCAGTGGTCTAAAGCGCCTGCTTGGGAAAGCTTAGGCGGCTTCAGGGACCGCTGTTCGATCCCCGGCACCACATGCTGCACCAGCCCTCCCCTCGGGACAGGCTGAGCTGGCCATAAAAATGAGTGAATAAACAAACAAAGGTTCTGAAACAAGAAAAAAAATAAATAAAATAAAATAAATTCAAAAAAAAAATAAAACAAAATATATTCAGATATTTTTGTCTTTGTGAGATCCAAACTTGATAGAAAAGAGAATAATCACAAGCATTTGCAAAAGTAGTCATTTTAAATATTTTTCAAAGAAAATGATATATATATATATATTTTTAAAAAACTCATTTATTTATTTATTTGTGTTATGGCCGGCGCAGCCTGCCCTGGGGATGGGGCTGACACAGCATGTGGTGCTAGGGATTGAGCTGCGGTCCCTGTGGTTGCCTAAACTTTGCTAGATGGGTGCCTTAGACCACTGAGCCATCTCTCTGGCACTCTTTTTATATTTGAAAATTAGCTAGATGTAGCCAAGGAACATTTAAGTGGTATTTCACTAATAAATTCTTCAAGTGAATAATAACAAATAATTTTTCTCCTACTTTCTGCTTTTCCCTTATATATTTGAAAAGCTTTTTTTAGCCTAAATAAATTTAAGGTAACTTAATGAGGATACATAATACATCAGAAAATACAAATGGAAAACTGAAAAAAAAAAAATGGGAAGGTAAGATCACGGGAAGAAAAAGAAGCAAATGATTTTGTGTCAAATATGATCATAGTATCTTAGCAGTGGGCCATGTGTATGTGTGTGGGGGGGGGTATTGAGCCCAGGGTTTGCACATGCTTGCTTAGCACATGCTCTACTGTTGAGTTGCACCGTCGGGCCCATGAAACAGTTTTTAAAAAGGAAAGTACCTCTCCCTTTCTCAGGGAAAGCAATTTTTCAGGGCTCTAAATTTAAAACCTAATTTCTATATGGGACCAGATCTTGAGGCCAGTGTCCTGTATAGCAGACATTGTAGCTGACACCAAGGCATTTTTGTATTGACATTGCCAAACCAACTCACAATCCAAGAGCAAAGTTAAGAGCGCAGCTCAGGGAAGATGCCTCCTTGCGAGGCTAATTTGCCTGTAGTTGTAACCCTTGCTTTAGTACTGTGTTAATAAAAATTGTGGCAAATCAAACTAGCTTAGAGAGCACCAGTGCTCTGAAGGGCTGCCTCTTTAGGCAGTGTGCTGGGCTCCTGAACTGCTGCTTTCCTGTCGGTGCCCTTCTCTGTGCGAGGGCGGAAGTGGCCAGGCCACCCCAGGGTGGTGCAGTTCTATTTGCTGCACATCTTCATAAAACCTGCAGCATGGCAGCTCCTCTGGTGTGGATGAGAAAAGGGCTGGGTAGAAAGAACAAGTTTATTAAGTGAAAGGCACTGAGCAAGGCAAGGAATCTTACTGGTTTGACTAACAAGTTCGGGAGCATTTCAGAGCATCTGCTTGTCAGACTTGTGACTTCTTTGCCTTTCTACTTTTGCCTTCTGTTCTTAGGAGTCAGGGTCTCTGCACAACTCAGTCTGACCCTGAGTCCACTTATAGGTAGCCCAGGCTGGCCTCGAACCCACAGTGATTCTCCTGCCTCAGCCTTCTGAGTGCTGGGATTACAGGCATGCACCACCACATCCAGCACTGCTTTTCTACTTTTAATTTGTTACCTTTAAAATAAATTTTTTTTTTTTTAAATTAAAGAGTACCAGGAAATCTTTGTTTTGGTGAACCTGTTATTGAAACTGAAGCATTTCATAGGTGGTTTGCCTATGTGAGACACTAAATAGCAGGAACAGTGACAAAGAGAGGAATCCAGCAGCTGGAGATGTATGGAGGGGCACAGTGCCTGCCTTTCCTGTACATGACCCTGGCTTGGTCGCCAGCACCAGTAGACAAAGAAAGAGCTTAAGAATCACTGTCTTTAAACTTAATGGGTGGCATTTAAAATTTTTAATGATTCTATTTCAAAGTTTTCGGTGACCTATTTTTAATACCAGTAAAAAGTTCAAGATAACTAATGAAATCTCCTAAGTGCTAGAAACAGGGACAGCGTTTATGGGTAGTATACTTTTTAGCTTACTGTGTTACTGTACCTGTAAATTTAGTGGTTCCATAGCCATGTGTTTCAGTGTAATTCTGAGCCACCTTAAAGAGGAAGCCAAGAATTAAAATTTTTCTTATATAGGTCTTCAGCCATTTTCTAACTTTTCCAGAGAAGTTCTTAACTTCCTAATTTTTAAGATCATTTTTATTGACCTAGTATTATAATCCAAATTTCACTTTTCCCTTGGCATGTTTTACTTTGTTTATTAACACCAAAGATGCAATATGTTTAAGAGAAAAAAATTAATACACTGTCAGAAAAACTAGCATTAGGATTTGGAAAATGTTTTTTGTAGCACAGTAAAACAAGTGGAAAGATATGAATCAGAGCATTTCCATCTCACTTGTAAACAATTACAGCATTCTTACACGAATGCCACATTAGAAGACTTGGGAAAATTTACTGGATTCCATTCTAATGCAATTAGAGCTAATTTTGTTCTTTAAATGAATAAAAGGTCAGCTAGTAAATCTACCTTATCTTGAGTCCAGACTTCAATAAATTGTTTTATTTAATTTGTTGTAAAAGATCTTATCCTTAATGGGTCTATGTCTTATTAGTTCACTTAGGTTTTAAAATATTTATGACCACCTTTTTAGATATGATTTGAATGATAGTTGGAAAGTTTCTCTCTGCAGTGTTATCGAGACTCAAGATCACTAATTGACTGAATATCGGAGGGTGCTTAAGATTTGTTATCTGGAAAAAGCTGATGTGAACTTCTAGAATTTAAATGTTCTTTAACCTGTGATAGGCAGAGATAATTTAGCTGTATCATGGTAGCCTTTTGAATACTATCTGATTATAATTTCCCCAAAAGATCAAACTACTCACTAGTGGCATTTGAAAAGAGTCTGTGCCTACTGATGAAAACACATAAGTGCTCTTATTATTACAACTTAAAAAATATTTAATTCCTCTCAGTCCATTATTTCCTGTCACTTTTTAGGCCAATAGATTTAAATGCCTGCATAAAGAGTTTAGATGCATAAAGTTACATCAATTTTCTCTCTTCACATACCACTGTCACTCATAAAGTGGATAAAATAGATTTCACTGTGGCAACTGTGGGGCTTAGAATTGTGGCAGTCATTTTATTAGGATCTTGTCCTAAGGTCAGCATAGGGAACTAACTAGCCGCTGCCTCCGGTGTGTTTGGATTTGTTATTTGGGGCTCCACACTGACACATCACCCAGCTCCTCTTGAGGCTCCAGAGTGTGGACTTGCACTCCAACTCCCAGGCCCTCTCTAGTGCTCGCCTTTATTCCCTGCCCCGCCTCTTCCACCTTGTTTCTCCACCTTTTTTTTTTTTTTTTTTTTTTTTTTTCTGTACTTTAGGGAAGGGTCAACTGGGTGTTCAGGTTCTCACTATAAGATCGGACTCTGTAGTGGTCCTCCTGTTTATAGCCTCCCAAGAGCTAGTATTACAGGCGCACGCCACCCCTCACCCTTGTCTCAGTGTGTTCCAGGTCGGGCCAGCACGGCAGGCCCGGAGATCAAACCCCTGGCCCATGCCCCTGCTTGCAGGTGGTTTAATCCACTGAGCGGTTGGCCAGCCCTCTGTATGTTTTCTTCCTCTGCTTTTGTACACTTTTCCTTGAGCTTAAACTCTGTAATGCTAAACTTTCTTGCTTGCTCATTAGTTACTTCCTGTACTGAGAAGAAGGCTACGACTTCCTCTTCCCATCTGTCTTCTCAAAGCTCACTCATGAAGTGTGCCTTCTTGCAGTTCCTTACTCCTAGACTGACTGTATTTTAGTTTGTGCCCAGAAACATTTTTACATTTTCTCACTAAAATCAATGAATGCATCCCAATTCCCAGACCAGAGCACATGCCACAACCCTTACTTAACATTAATCCTCTCTGCTATATTGGACCCTGCTTCCCTTGAGTCCTTTTTGAAACATTTTTGTTGCCAATTCTTTACTCATCTGAGACATTTCCAACTAGGCCTTTTATTTATTTTTCTTTACCTGTTTTTCTTCCTTGTCCCTAGTCCCTAACTCTTATTTTTTCTTCCTAAATTTATTGAACCTTTAGGGCTCAGTTATGCATGATGATTCCCAAATCTTTTTTTTGGAAATTGTCCCCCGATGATTAGTACAAATGTGCTCACTTACCTTCTGGAAGATGTTGCTTGGTGGACCACTGGCCCAACATAGCATTTCCAAATTGCTGTTATGTATTCCCCAAGCTGGTTTTGGTTTGTTGTTGTCGTTGTTTTTTTTTTTTTTTTTTTTTTTTTTTTTTTTTTTTTTTTTTTTTTTTTTTTTTTTTTTT
>PVJA010045625.1:0-15555 GCA_004027025.1 Myocastor coypus | reverse complement strand
CAGTTGAGGCTGGCTTTGAGCTCACTTTTGTTGCCCAGGCTGGTCTTGAACTCACACAGATCC
Source organism: Myocastor coypus (assembly GCA_004027025.1). Taxonomy (NCBI): domain Eukaryota; kingdom Metazoa; phylum Chordata; class Mammalia; order Rodentia; family Myocastoridae; genus Myocastor; species Myocastor coypus. The sequence goes on along the minus strand of PVJA010045625.1, from coordinate 15,492 downwards.
TCCTGCCTCAGCCTCCTGAGTGCTGGGATTACAGGCATGCGCCACCACGCCCGGTTTAGGATAGCATTTCGGTTCGTCTACATTCTTCATGTGTTGTAGAATTTTCGTGCTTACTTAAGGAGCTATAATACATAAATTAATCCACCCCATTGTATTGGCAGTAAGATTATACACACCCATTTCCTATTGTGTCAAAATTTTCCAGAAGCTTCTGGTCAATCTCTGCTTTCACCTAGAAACAGGATCAACATTTCTGCCACATGTATGGAGCATCACACGACACGAGATACTTTTTGCTGCTTCCAGCTTCAACATAAATGTTCAAAACTCATCAGGAGGTCAGTGTGATATATTTTGCCGTGTTTTGGCTCATTTGAGTGTTTCATTTTACTTTTGAAGTGCCATAGTCCCCCAGCTATCACTCCTGGTTCATGTACGGAAATTTCTTAGCCCTTCCTGAAGGGTGCCTGCTTTTCAGGAATTATCCTAATCCTTTGTCTGAGGATCCATTTCCCTTATTTCCAAAAGGATGGATTACAAAATGTAGAATTTGTGTTTGGCAGCGGTTGGGAAGACAGACTCCGCAAATCCTGCTCTGTGCCGGGCATAGTGGCACATGCCTAGAATCTCTCCAGGAGGCTGTAGACAGGAGGATCCTTGTGAGTTTGAGGGCAGTGTGGGCTACAGAGTGAGCTCAAGGCCATCCTGAACTGCATAGTGAGGTCCGGGCTCAAAAGAAAACAAGCCCCAAAACTCCTGCTCTGCAGTAGTGTCTCTCTTGCTTCCTTGATTTTTCACTTTCACCTCATTTGAGATTCGCAAAATACTCAATCAGCAAGGTAGGACAAGGGCCAGTGGGTATTTGCATCAGCAGAGTTTTTCTTCTTTTAGTTTAATTTAATTTAATTTTTTAACCTCATTTATTTATTTGTGTTATGGCCAGGTCAGCCTGCCCCGGGGATGGGGCTGGTGCTGCAAGTGGTGCCCGGGAAGGAGCCCCGGCCCTTGCGGTTGCCTGAACTTTCCTAGCCTGGCACTTTAGATCAGTGAGCCATATCGCCAGCCCTCTGCAGTGTTTCTTAAAACAGCTGTGCACGCCCCAGAGGGATAGCTCAGCGGACTAAGTTTCTGCTTTGGCAAGCACAGTGACCAAGGTTTGATCCCTGGTCCTGCATGGCTTACTGCCCCCACCCCTGGGCTGTGCGGATCAAGCAGCCTAGCCTGGGCTGGTGGACCACGCTTGTAATCCCAGTGCTGTGGAGTTTCACAATGGGAAGATCACTAGGAGTCCGAGCTGTGTAGTGAGACCTTGTGCCAAATACATTAAGAAAAAATGGCTATTCAGGGTACCTCGGAGGTCTTCAGGACTGAAGTCCAACAGGCATTTAGAAGGACCAACTCTAGGGGTAGGAGAGATAACTCAATACAGTAAGCACCTGCCTGGCAAGTACAAGGTCCTGAGTTCAATTCCTGGATACAGAAGGAACGAAGGAAGGAAGGAAAGAACACCAAAAAAACCAGATGGGCTAACTCCGGAGTGTCCTTGCTAAAACTGGAATGGGATCGTGGTGCTCGCTTTAAGGTCATGCCCATAAGGAAATCCTAGCATCTCTTGTTTTTTTTTTTTTAAGTAGCCTAGAAAAGTACAGCCAGGTTGGGGTTGGGATTGGTTTACTACAGATTAACGATTAGGGCCTGTGAGATGCTTCAGTGGTCTAAAGCACCTGCTTAGGAAAGCTTAGGCACTGCAGGAACCACGGTTGGATCCCCAGCAATGCATGCTGCACCAGCCCCACCCCCAGGGCAGGCTGAGCCAGTAATAATAATAATAATAATAATAATAATAATAATAATAATAATAATAATAATAATAGAAAGGATTTCAGGAGCCCGCAAAGTAGAGGGCTTTCAAGCGCACCAACAGCAAAGGCCATAAACCAGGCAAATGAAAGCCAGAGCAGCCGGGCGGGGTGGCGCACGCCTGTAATCCCAGCACTCAGGAGGCTGAGGCAGGCGGATCGGTGTGAGTTCGAGACAAGCCTGGGCTACAAAAGTGAGCTCAAGGCCAGCCTGAACTGCATAGCGAGACCCTGTCTCAAAAAGACGGAAAAAAAAAAAAAAGAAAGAAAGCCAGAGCGCATGTGCTGAGCACGCAGTCGGTGAAGAGCTCTGAGGAAGGGCAATTCCCAGGAACCAGCGGTTTGGCAGCCAGCCAACACGCCAGCAACCCGCGCCTGTGGGAATGGAGTCAGCGCACTGCAACTTCTGTGGATGTAAAGTGAACGAGAAAATTGATTCAGGGCTCAAGGGGGTGGCTCCAGGCTTTCCGGGGGAGGCGTTGAGAGAAGGCTGATGGGATGAGTAGGCAGGTGCTTCCGGGGGACAATCCAGTGCAGAATCTGCACCAGGCCTCAGAGCAGCCATCCTACGCAGTCTCTCCCTCTGCCCCTAGCTTTCTGCCGCAGGATAAGGGATCCTCCCCCTGGCAACGGGGCCAGGCTACAGGCCGATACCCGCCCTCAGAAGGAGGTGGGGCTGTTCCCGGAGGGGGAGCTTTGCCCCCGGGCCCGCCCCATGGGTGGGGCCTCGTGGGCGGGCTGCTGCCAGGACGGCCCCCTTCCTGGGCGGTGGCGACCAGGCGGCTCCTGGCAGGGGCGGGGCCGCAGTGGGAGCGGTGTTGCGCTGCCTGCGGTCGCCGCCTGGAGGCCGAGGGGGAGCTGTGCAGGCCGCCGGCCTCGGGTCCCCTAGTGGAGAAGGGGCGGAGGCGGAGGCAGCTGTGGAGGATTGCACGCTGCGGGGGCGGCAGCGGCGGTGAGCCTGCGGGCCGGGCTCCAGGCGGTGTGGTCGGAGCCCAGCGTCCCGCGGCGCTCTTGCTCGCGCTGCCGCGGGTTCGCGGGTCTGCGGGGCGGACGGCGGCTGAAGCCCATGGCGGCGTCCGCGGCTGTGTCGGCAGCGGCGGCGGCGGTGGCGGCGGCCCTATCTGGCCTGGCGGTGCGGCTGTCGCGCTCCGCGGCCGTGCGCGGCTCCTATGGCGCCTTCTGCAAGGGACTGACGCGCACGCTCCTCACCTTCTTCGACCTGGCCTGGCGGCTGCGCTCCAACTTCCCCTACTTCTACATGGTGGCCTCAGTGATGCTCAACGTGCGCCTGCAGGTGCGGATCGAGTGAGCGCCGCCACGGCTGCGCTGGCGGTGGCGGTGGCTGCGGTGGCCGGGCCGGCAGGAGGCAGAGTCGCCCGCCCCACGGCGCAAGGCTGGGACGCCGCGGGAAGGTCGGTGGGGCCGCCCGGGCCGGCAGGGCGTGGCGGGGGGCGGAGGTGGCACAGCCCGAAGCCTCTGTCCTGGACCTCCGCGATGGGGGCACGGCCCCGCGGCCTCCACACCCGACCCCAGACTCCGCCGGCGCCTCCCGCTGGGACCCACACAGCGGCACCTTGTCAGTGGGCTCGCGAAAATTGTTCAGGTCCAGCCGGACTGTTGCCTCAAGGCGGCCAAAGGAGGTAACCAAGGAGGAGCTCTGCCTCTGCTGCTTGATTTTCCAGGCCCTGCACTGGAAGGTAGGAAGCCACTGGTCAGAATAAGAGCTGAGCCTTGACCTCTACATGTCCAGGCTCCCTGATGATTTGAGAGAAACAGGGACCACAGCTAGGGAAAGTAGCCCAGAAAGCTACCCAACTGGGCTGGGGACAGGAAAGGCAGGCTTAGGCTGGCGTCCCTTCCGCTACCTGTGGGATTCCACCATGGCATCCCAGAGGGTCCCGCCATCGCCAACACACAAACAGGAGCCCCCTCCAGCCCTTCTCCTGTCCTGCCCCCACTTACTCAGAGGTCTGGGTAATGTCACCTGAACCCTGGGAAGTAAGGGAGAATGGGCCAGCGAAGTCCAGCAGAGGCTTGGGGAGAGTAGATTGGCCCACCCTTCTGCTCCAGCCCCAGGCCAAGAGGTAGAGCATGCTGCTTTGTTTACATCCAAACCCAGGGCTCTGCTGCTCAGTCCTCAGGTCCCTGGACCTCACTGCAGCTCTTCCCCAACCTGTCTCTTGCCTTGCCCTGGGGACAGGGTCTGACTTCTGCCTGCTCTTGTTGTAGCCTTTGCACCCCCAGTGCCACCTGAGGACATTCTGGAATGCTTGCCACCAGGAAGGGGTGAGAAAGACATTCCTTCCTGTCCTTGTCCTGTCTTGCTTCTAGGCCCTGTCAGCCCTGGCTTCCTTCTGGCCTACCTCTGCCGTGGCAGGCACGCAGAAGCCCATCCCCTAGCCATGGACAGCCTGGGGAACCTGCTTTGTGCCTAAGGGATTAGAACTAATGGGGGGAGCCCTCTGAGCTCGCCACAGTGCCCAGACCCTTGGTGAGGGCAGCTGGAGACAGGGTTGCAGTGGAGGCCACAAGTAGAGCAAGACCCTTCCAGGTGGCTGGGCAGCTCTTAACATCTCCTCTTTCTCTTTCAGGCCTGGGCCTTGGTGGATGGTTTCCTGCTTCTCTGGCTTTCTCAAGATTCAGGTTCCTGGTGCAGCAGCTGCCTGGGGAGTAGCAGAGTGAAAGTCCTACCCAGAAGAGGCCTTCCTTAGAAGGCTCCCACATGGGCCAGGCACAGGGTGGGTGTGGTACCCACGGTCTGGAGATCTCCTAGCAACACTGTGAGGGAGGTGTGTTCTCCCACCTAATGAGCCTTAATGGGGCTCCAGGGAAGGGGCTGGGATTGGAGCTTGTCACAGAGATAGCAGGGATGGAGACCAGCCAGCCTTAGCCTCTGCGCTGAGCCCCTTCTGCAGGCTTTTCCCAGAGCTGGCAGGGGAGGGCGGTGGCACAGCGCTCACAAGGCACCTTAGGACAGAGGGCTGCAGGGGTGAGGAATCTGGGGATCTGGCTTTCCTTGAAGAGAGATCGAGGGTCACGGGATACACACCAGTAAGCTGAAGTACGGGACGGGATGGGGGACCCAGGGTTTGTTGGGGGGTCAGGTTCTCCCCACAGAATCGATCCTCCCACCCACACTTGTCCAAAGGCCCTTCTGCAGTTGTGTAACACAAGAGTGATGGTGGCCATGTATCACTGGGGACAGGAGGTGACCAGCACAGTGAAGAGATAAACCAGGGCTGGCATAGGACTGAGACCCATGGCACAAGGCTGTTTCTGTCCCCAGGCTCAGACTTCCACCCCCAGGGTCACATGGGCTAAATCTCATTCAGGTTGATGGAGTGTAACAGGGGTGCCAGAGCAGCTAGGCTCTGCCCAAAGAGTACCGTCCTCACCCTGTTCCCATTCCCTCAGCTCCCTTGGCAGCAGTAGCTTGAGACCCACGCACTACTCAGTTCCTGGAATGAAAACCAGCAGCATCTGGCTGCCCAGGGACAGAGGCTCAGCCTCCACCATCTCGCCTTCTCAGCTGCCCATTGGATCTAAGTTCCTGGACTAACATCTTGCTCTGCTTCACGCTGAAAACAAAGGCTCAAAAGCTGCTGTCACCTGCTCCTTGAGGATTCCCACAGCCCAGGCCTGAGGCCCCTCTTCCTTGTGCCCAGTCATCCCCAAGCACCAGGTCCTGGTAGTCTCTCGTTCTGCCACCCCTGGCTCCCAGAACTCCCTCTGGTGATTTTTAGCCTCTGCCCCATCCGCAGGTGTTCTTTGGCAGCCACCTGTGAGAGACAGGAATCCCACAGGAAATTGACAGGGCCAGAGCAGGGGAAGGCAGGAGCCAGGGTCTGCAGCCAGATGAGCCTCTTTCTGAGCCTGATCCCACCTTCAGAGTGACGGGCACCCCAGCATTAGCCTCTTCCTGAGCCAGTCAGGAAGGAACGAGCAAAGGCTTTGCAGAGTGTGTGCACATCGGGGTTTGCGTGTGTGCACGTGGGAGCCTTGTGTGTCCACATGGCAGCAGCATGTGCATGTGGATGCTTTCAACGGTGTGGGGCTGGACTGGAGGAGCAGGAGTAGTCATGCTGCCTGCCCTGCCCGGCCTGTGCCAGTACCTGGCCAGGGGCCTCGAAGCCCCTCCACACAGGCCAGGATGGGTGTGCACAACTCCAGACCCCACCCTCCAGGACCCACTGCTGGAGGCTCCACACAAGCCCAGAGCCCTGACTGGCCTGTGGCTGTCTGTATCCAAAGAGGACTGACAGAGGGCAGGGAGCAGGCCTCAGCCTCATGTTCCTGGCACTGGCCTGGCCTTGAATAGTCAGCAAAGTGCTTCCCCACCTCCCTTGTGGCTCTGCTTTCTCTCCCCCATGGGTCCCGATGCACTTTATCTATTTGCAGTCCATTCCAGGCCATAGAACTTCTACAGCCACAGGCACGAACCGGATGACTGTGTCTGTGTCTGTGTAGTGCGTTCTGCATTGGCCAGCATCACTGGCCAGAAACCTTATCTTATTTCTGGTGTTGTCACATCTTGTCTCCCGAAGTAAAAAAGAATGTCATTGACTTCAGCACATTATAACACTGACTGGAGGCCTCCTGTTTCTTTTGGGTGTGAGGGTGTAACTCCAGGGCAAGGGGAAGGGGCGTCACCAGCTCTGGGCCCAGGAGCAGGGGCGTCTGGGAGCCTGGTCTGGGCATGTAGGCAGTCTGCTCAGAAGGCCCTCCACAGCCCACTGTGGGATCCCTGCCCCCACCTCAGCCGGCAGCAAGAGAGCCTGGCCCATGACAAGGCTGTAGGCCCTGCGCCCATCCTTGCTCCAACCAGAAGTGAGTCTGTGTGTCCGCTTGGAGTGGGGTGTTGAAACTGCTCAGTTTGAGTGAACCATCAGGATAAAGAGAAGTGTAAGAGACTGCCTGCAGGCCACCCTGCAGCCCAGAGTCCCCTACTGAGGGGCAGATGACCAAGTCCCCACTGCCTTCTTTTGGTCAGGTTATTGGGCACACACTGGGGAGTGGGATAGCCCAGCACTTGGAAGGAAGGCACACAGGGCGAGGTGTCCTGGCCACACAGGCTTATGGTGACATTCAAGAGGAAGCCTCCACTGAGTTAAGTGCCCCAGTTCCATGCAGTTAGGTGCCCCAGTTCCACAAAGTTGTCCATCACCAAGAAATCCCCTGGGTGAGAACGACCTGTGGAGGAAACCCTTGCCAACAACACCAGTGTGGATGTGCCGTGGCAGCTGCCACCGCAGAAGGGACATACCCAGGTTGCTCAGCTTTGCTTCTGGCCTGCACATCACCCATGCAATCCTTGATTCTCCATCTCTGCTGAAGGCATTGCCTGGTCCAGCAGAGCAAGGAGGGCTAAGCTCACAGCCTGTGGCCAGGTGGGGTGACAGGAGAGGACCAGCTCCAAAGCACAGGCAGGCTTGGCCTGCAGTGGCAAAGGAAACAACCAGCAGGAGACCCTGAGCCCCGCCCTATCACTTCTTCAGTGATCTGCACCACGCACAAACCCTTGACATTGGGGAAGGCCCTGTGGGTTCTCCTGGGGGTCCTGGGGGGTGAAATGTGCCAACCATTTGTCCCCAGGCCTCACCTGGAGCAGCCTTGTTAAAGTGGGAAGAGAACAGGGTGACAGCAAGTCATTCCCGTGAGGGTGCGCTGTGTGCTACCCACTGTGGGGTGGGCTGTGCTGCTCCCCTCAGCAGAGCCCTTGGTCCCCATGGGAGCAAACCTGAGGGGGCAGCCCCAGTGGCAGCCTGAAATCTCTCTGTGAGCAGCAGCTCTCCCAAGAACTCCTCCCTGGAGGACTGGAAATCAGGCTGGAAGCATGGGGCAAAGGCAAAGGCAGAAGATGACCTGGCCCTTCTGGGTGCGATCCAAGGGCCCGAGGAGACTGGGGCTTCAGGGAGCAGGCCTGGAGATGTCCAAATGTGGCTCCTCACCGGGAGCATTCAGGTCAGCACCAAGATGGGGCCCCTATCTTCCCCACTTCACTCACCCCATCTCCAGAGGCCAACTGAAGCAAAATAATGGAGTCAAGAGACCACAGGATCGCAGGAGGAGTGCAGGTTCTGGGTCAGAACAGGCTGGGCCCCGTCAGCTTCTATCCCACCCTGTGCTCAAGGGAAGCCTTGGCGTTTCGAATCAATTTCTGCTGTGTGAGTCATTGCCCCCCGACACACACCATGTATTGTGTGTGTGTGTGTGTATGTGTGTGTGTGTGTGTGTGTTTGTATGCAGAAACAGGGAGAAACATACAAATACTGCTTAGGATCTGCGTCTCCTGCTGTATACCTATCTTTCCACTCCATTATTTTTCTACACCAGAAGCTGCCTAGTGCTCCACCCTGTAAAAGAAGGCATGTATCATGGTGTGTTTCCCGCCGTTTCCTGGTTATTTGCTCTTGTATGGAGAATCCAGGTAGGTTTCCAAGACTGGCTTTGGGTTGATTTTGTTTCCTCAGTGGCACAGTGGAAGATGTCGTCAATACTCATGACCAGTTCCTCCATATGTACGCCTAGAACTGGGCCTAGGGATGGGCAGTGTCTGACTATTGATGTCCTGCAGCATTGTGGGACAGCTTACTTTGCTGGCGCCAATCAGAAATGAGACATTCCCCTATGAGGAGGCATTTCTGAGTCAAAGGAGATGTCTAAAGGTGTGCTACTGCCTTTGTTTGGCTCAGAGTGTGTACATTTCACCCCCTCGGTGACCACAGGAGCGTTGCACTTCTATCAGCACTGTCCCGCACCCTTCCTACATTCATTGTCTCCCCTGTAGTGAGCATTCAGTCCAGTCTCCTAGGACCCAGAACTGAGTCCTTGCCTTCACCTCCCCATTGCCTGTGTCTAATCAGGTGGATAACTCTCCCAACTTGACACCTTAAAGTACTTTGTTTTGACCTTTTCTTTTGCATCCGAACTCAGGATGAAACATTTTCCTATTTCTGTTCATGATTTCTTCTTCCCCTTTTATCTATAAGGAGTATTTTTTTTCAAAAAGGAATGAGATGTGCCCTTCATCGCTGAGTGCTGACAAATCACTCCCTGCCAGGATGTCAGCTAGGACGGGTTCTGGGTACCACCCTGACCTGTTCCGTTTCCACCCACTTTTCCAGACACAGGGCAGGGAAGGGTAAGAGATTTGTTTATTTATTTATCTATCTATTTATTTATTTATTTTGGCTGGCTCACGCTGCCTTAAAGGTGGGTCTGGGGATCGAACCGCCATCCCCTGTGCCTCACTGGGGTTCCCCGCGCAAGGACTTAAATCACAGAGCTCACTGCAAGGCCCCTACTCCTGGGTAAGAGATTTAGAGACCAGCCACACCCCAAGAAAGCCCACCAGCAGAAGCAGCAGCCATGCAGAGCAGCGTAGGGACCTGGAGCTGGACAACCTTGGAGGCTGTGACAAAAGACAGCTCTGAGGAACCAGCGACTGCAAGCAGAGGCAGGCACTGCGTGCGGTGGGAGCCAGAGAGAGGTGTTCACAGCCGATGCAGGAGGCAGAAATATGCTGCCTGCCAGAGACTGCGACATGGGCATCCTGTCCTCCTACCCAGGGCTCCTCCAAACAAGTGGCTTGGCCCAAGCCCTCGGTTGAGACAGAGGCATTCAGGTCTCTGAATCCCTGCTCTGCCCTGTGCTGGCTGTGGGCCCAGATGCGATGTGAGGAAGAACCCGAGGATGAGTAACGTGAATGAGTGTGTGCAGGAAAAGCCCCGCTGGACACATTTCTGTGCAGCTAAAGATTATTCAGACAAAGAGAATAACCTAAGTCATTCAGACAAAGAGAATAACCTAAGTCAGTGGGAGGACATGCAGACCCTCCAGAAATGAGTGACAAGCAGGCTGACCATGAGCATGGCCCAAACAATGACTGACACACGACAGCGAAGCAAGAGCGGTTCAACTGCAGGACATGAAATCCACCGCAGCTGGTTCACACGCAAGTCTAGACAGCTGCTGCACGGGTGCTTGCTAAATGATTTCCACCAGCGAAGTAGTGAGAATGTCGCCAGGCCTCGAAAGCACACACCCAGGATTCTACCACAGAGCTGACTCTGCCCCCTGGGAGAAAGCCTTGTGCCCAGTCGGGGTGGTAGGGAGGGCGGGAAAACCTCAGTGCAGCCACCCGCTTCAAGGACACACATGCTGTGGCTGGCATGCAGGGGCAGCAAGCTGCTGCCACCAGCACAGCCTTGGCACGCATAAAGAAGGGACCAAGACAGCAGGCCATAACCTGTATAGCTGTCCTGGCCAGCAGAAGGAGTGGAGCAGGAAGACGGGCACGCATCCTTGTCCATCCCAAGCCTCACCCCAGGACACTCCCCAGTAGGCTCTAATGGACACCCAGAACCTCTCAGTGCTGGCTCCCAGGAATACAGACTTTCATCCCTCTGGCAGGGCAGTGTTTCCGGACCCTGGGAAAGACACTGAGTCCCAGCTCACTGTGTGCATGACAGGGCTTTCAAAGTGCCCAGAGCAAAGCCCTGTGAGTGGAGAATGTGCGCGGGTGTGAAGGGGCCATCTCCATGCAAAGCAGGGCTTAGAGATTTACCCAGGAGTCATCAACTTTTGCTGTTGGGACTAACAGAAGGTGTGTGAGCATGGAAAACAGGCCCAAAGACAGATTGGAAGGGGAGAGATTATAGCCTGTTAGCGCTCACGAGACGGGGCTTCAGAATGTCCACACACAATGATGCATAGGAGAAAAGAAAGAAACATAATGCTTACTGGCGTCTCTGTCAGTGCTTCAGGTCAGCTTGATGGTCAGCAGGCTGGAAGGTGGGACCGAGGCTTCAAGGCAAGGTGACCTCCAAGGTCAGCGTGCTGGGGGAAGGGTTTGAGCCCAGGTAACATTTCACAGTTCTCTAAGCCCAAGACCCTGGTTCCGGTATCACCTTCTAGTGCAGACCATGGCAGATAGGATCCCATGCAGGAGTGGATGGGACAAGGGAAGGGGGAAGGAAGAGAGGGAAAAGGACAGAGGTCACAGGTTGCAAAAGGTCACAAGAGACCCAGTGGTGTCCAGGGCCTCCCTTAGGTAACAATCCACCTTCTCAGGAGCTAATGCATGCCTTCCTGTGAGACCTGCCCATGTGAGACCAGCACTTACGCCTTCACGGGAGTGGTCGTGAACCAACTAGTCCCCACTAGCCGGCAGCCCTGAAAGGGCATCCCACGTCTCCCTGTCATTTCACTGGGACCAAGTTTTCCACATGCAGAGCACTGGAGGGAATTCAATGCCCGAGTTACAGCAAAGCTCCATAGAAGAATGCTGGCACCCCAATACCTTGGTGCACTAGGCCTATGTGGCTTTGTGTATCTCTTTCCATCCTGAGAAAATGTGGCTGTAACCAGGTGTGCTACTTCCTGTTCCCCAGCCCAAGCGCCACAGTGACATCTGTGGATCAGTGTGGGGCCTGTGTCTTCTTTATTTTGCTCTCATTGCTGGGACAAATACCCGACAGTCAAACTTAGGGAAAGAAAGGTTTTTCTAGCTCACAGTTACCAGAGATTTCAGTTTAAAGCAGCCTCAATAACATAGCAAGACCTCAGAGCCTCGTTTGTTCAGGAGAGGGAGTCAGTGCCTCTGTCTTCTGCAAACATCTCACTGCCTGAGGCGGCCTGAAGCAGAGACACCGCTGCCCCAAGCTACAGGGTTTGGGGCACTGCCACGTCCAGGATGACCCTGTCCACACCTCCAAGGGAGGCTGCTGGCCTTGGGGAGGGTGGCAGAGCACATGCTGCCAGTTTAACATGCCTCTCTGGCCCTGGCCCTGAAGCCCTGCCCTGGTCCTCTTGCCACGCCCCTCAAGACACTAGCTGCTGCTCCAGCCAGGCCTGCCCCATGGCTTACACAAGGCTCTGGGGTGACAACTAGACACAAACCACAATAGCCCTGTGAGCTAAGACGACCAAGGACCATGTATCCCATGTTTTGGCCAAGATTCCCAGAGCTGCCCCTGCCCTCAGGGCAGGCTGAGCCGGCCATAAAAAAAATGAATAAACAAACGTTCTAAAAAAAAGATTCCCAGAGCTGAGAGATCCCTAACAAAATACTGAACATGCAGCTGTCCTGGACCTGCCCTACGCATTTGTGCAGATGCAGAGGTTCCCAACATACGAAGCTGAAGATAAGTTATCACCCCCTACTGAAGTAGCTCTGTGGCTGAAGTGACCCCAAGGTCAAGGACATGTATGGGCACTGTGGCTTTGGCTGAGTCCCACCCTTGCAGGCTCACTGTGCGTTGCTCCTCAGAGAACACGCCTCCACGTCAGCCGTGCTTCAGAACTAATGAGAGTACACATCTCTTGTACCCAACAGCAGCACCCTCTGTGCCTCCCACGGGGTATACCATGCGTGGTGTGGACTCCATTGGGATCCAGACATGCCATAGCTCCCTGGTCGCCCTTTCTCTGCTAGTAGCTACTGTGCCGTGGTCAGGAAGCCTGGGGTGAGGGGCAGTAGCAGAAGCCAGGTGCCCTTAAGGTCTATAACTTTGTCCTTTCCATTTAACTTGACAGGACACTGGGAATTTGGCTCAGTGAAAGAATGCTTGCGTAGCAAGCTGGAAGCCCCAGGCTCCGTTCTCATCACCAAAACCCAAAATAAACCTCCCCTAAAAAAAAGGAATGCAACCAAAATGTACAATAAACTAAAATTTAAAAAAAAAACAAAAAAACAAGACAACTGCACACACAACCTTGAAAGGAAGGCTGTTGGGTTAGCTCAGTGGTTTCAGCACTTGTGCCTACAATCCAGTTAGGCACACAGGATAAAGGTTTGATCCCCACACCACCCTTGAGGCTGCCTAAGCCAGCCAAAAAAAAACCATTTTTTTTCTCAACCTTTAAGGGGCTTAGAATATAACAATAAAATAAGCGCTTGCCTGGCTAATGAAAGGACCTTAGTTCAATCCCCAGTTCAACCAAAAAAAATGTGTGTGTGTGTGTATATATATACTATATACTATATATATATATATATATATATATATATGCATATATATAATACTGCACATATATACATATATATATAGTTCAATCCCCAGTGCCACAAATTATACATATATATGTACATATATATGCAATAAATAAATAATAAAGAAATTTAAAAATAGTGCAATTCCCAGCCAAAAAAAAAAAAAATCACTCAGCAGGTAAAACAGCATCAAGTTTATGACGCTGAACCTGTAAGTTGGTGGAGTGAACCCATGAGCAGCTGCTTAAACTGTACAAGCTACTCCCTCCTGCTTTGTTCATTTATTGCAAAGGGGAGACCTACCCATGGGGTGGGTGCCTGGGCCCACAAAATCTGTGAACCAGTCCTAGAAGTGAAGTGTGTTGACCCAAGGCCCAGTGTGTGTGTGAATCCCAGAAGTGGAGGTGAGCTTGAAGCCCCTTCCCAGTTCTACTGAAAGCTTTGAAATAGCCCTTCCCCCTAAGGGACTGTTGCCTGCTTCAGCGCAACACGCACTTTTGTGGAGCACACTAGTGGGGTTTTGGCACCCTCCACCCACATGAGCGGCACCTGAGCCTTCCTCTATGGAGCTCTCAGTTCCCCTCAGTTGGCTGCACCTCTCCAACCACGTGGCTCGTGGCAGTCCACAGGTACCAGCATGGCAATGCATTTGTTCATGCACCCACATGATGGCCTGTATATATATTCCTATAGACCAAATGAGGAATTAAGCACTAGGAGACATTACCACTGCTCTGATAACAAATTTATTGAAATTAACAATGTTAACTTTGCCCTGGCAGAGTAACAGGTACAATTCTAAGTGTTTAACAATAAGTCCATGAACAATATATGTACCTTGTTACAGAGTTTACATTCTAGCATGGGAAAGGGGAGATAGCTCAGTAGAATAAGCGCTTGCCTGGGAAATGCAAAGACCTGAGGTGAATCCCTGGCCCCACACAAAAAAAGATAAGATAAGATAAGATAAGATGAGATAAAATACAATAAAGGAACCACTCAACTTATACACTTGAGTAGCTAAGAGGAGATGAATAATGGTGTGCACAAATGAAAGCTGGGGAGGTAGCATACGGCACTGAAACCTGTAGGTAAGCAAGCTGCCAGTTTGGGTCCTGTCTAGGATCGTGCTGCTACCGTTTAAACCTTTTAACTCTGTGGGTTACTTCAGAGCCTTAACAAGTCTGTTCCAGCATATAATCACCTCCTGGACTGGAAAAAAAAGAGTTTAACTGATGGCAGTGTTATTTCTACAATCATGAGCCATCTTTCACATGTGTTAGAATTAATAACTTCCCTAAAGTTGGTTCCTTCTGCCAAGAGAACTAGGAGCTAGTGATCCATGGGTCAGGAATCCAGGGAAAGAAGCCATACACCCAGGAAGTTTTATATTTAACATGTTGTTTAAGCTCACTAAACACAGCTTTTCCACTGAACTACTTCACTCCCCATGGAAGTAGGGATGAACAGCAAATGAAAGGTTTGCTCATTCATCCCTAGTGAGCCGTGTGCACTGGGGTAATAGAAACTGCCCTCCACATATAGCAGGACTGATCACTCTCCACTACGACTGCGTTGACGACATCATGTACCCACGGCACATAACCAGCAGGGAGCTTCAGTGAATCCAAGGTGAAGAAGATATTGTTGTCTATCACCCCATGTCTTCTGTGCACGCTACTAATGCTGACCTGTGATGGGAAAGAACAGAGATGAGTCCAGAAAAGCTGATGCCATGGTAAAAACTCTGTACTCCTTCACTCTGCCCATAGCCTGCAGTTTGGACCACCCCTACCATGGATTCCCAACCTGACAGGTGCATTGTGACGCCCAGGGTACCTGCAAACACACCTGTCACCAGACCTCGCTTCATCCTAGTACACTTCCCCACAATTGGAGTCTCTGGGGATAGACTCTGTTGTCCGGTGAGAAACCTTGCTCCCATTTCACCCACTATGGTCATTCACTATACGTCCTACTTATTTTCAGGCTGCGGAAGCCAAGGCATTTCCCAGCCGTTACCAGGTTGCTCAGGATGCACAATGTGCTTCATTGGCTTCTTCCCCACAACATTCATGCAAGCAAATTCTTCTTCTAACTATTCCTCTCAGAACATCCCATACCCAAGTAACATAACTTGGAAATCAATTATGTGCACGTTCTACATTAGTGCATCTTTGTTTCCTTTTGGAAGTCTGTCTTTTTCAGTAGGACAACAGGCCCCTTTGGACAAAGAATTTATCTTCTTCTTTTCCAACCACAACCAGTATCCTGGACAACACAGTGAAGGAACAACCAGAAGAAACTAATGTTAAGTGCAACATGGAAATAATTTACCTGATCCACATTCTTAGAGTTCACGGGCTTCACTGAATGTACCTTCATTTTTACTTTGCCTGGCTCCATGGAATACGTAACCTCCAGCCAGTCACCCTTAAAGGGTACAAAATCTAAAGGGAGCATAGAGAAATGTGAGTGTGGAGAACTCCGCCCTGAGGTCACGTTCAACTTCACAGGTTTCTCTGATCCTGTGATAGCGCAACATACCTCCTACTGAGTGCCAACTTCATTTTGTATGTGTTTTAGGCACCTTATATATCTCCCTGTCAGAAGTGAATTCTACAATCCTTTAACTATTAA
>PVJA010045624.1:0-15535 GCA_004027025.1 Myocastor coypus | reverse complement strand
TTTTTATGGGTGGGTTTCCCCCTAGGTTTTTTTTTTTTTTTTTCTTGTTTCCGAACTTTTGTTTGTTTATTTATTTTATTTTTATGCCCGGCTCAGCCCGCCCCCAGGGCAGGGCTGGCACAGCATGTGGTGCCCGAATCGAACTGAGGTCCCTGAAGCTGCCCAAACTTTCCCAAGCAGGCGCTTTAGATTACTGAGCTATTCCGCCGGGCCCCTCCCACTAGGTTTAACTATGATTTTCTTCATGTACCTAGTTCACACTCTGTATAGAAAGACAAAATTTTCAGCTTACTATATATGAACACACACGAACATATGTATTTTAAAAGTTCATTTCTTAGCCGGTGTGGTGGTGCACACCTGTAACTCCAGCACTTGGGAGGCTGAGGCAGGAGGATCAGTGTGAGTTTGAGACCAGCAGCCTGGGCTACAAAAATGAGCTCAAGGCCAGCCTGAACTGCATAGCGAGACCTTGTCTCAAAAAGACAAAGAAAAAAAAATTTCACTTCTTTCCACAACTTCTTTTTTTTAAATTTTATTATTCTTTTTCCACAACTTCTACTCTAGCAAAGATTTTACTTTTTTAAATAAATGTTTTTTTTTATTGTAACAAGATAGCTACTGATACAAAGAAACAAACAAACAAACAAAAACCCCCCAAAGATCAGCAGCACCTTGGCGAGAGGAGTTTAGCCTGCATTGGTTACAGCCAAGTGAAGGGATCAGGAAATAGGGCCCGGCCCAGCCAAATTGGAGAGGACTGTGCCCCGTCCAAGGACAGTCGCTCTGGGGGTCCTTTACACAAAGCTGTGACATAACAGGGCCTGGTGGGGCATGCTGTAATCCCAGCACACAAGGGGCTGAGGCAGGAGGACCACTGCAAGTTCAAGGCCAATGTGGGCTACACAGCGAGACCCTGTCTCAAAACAGCCATCAAAAGGGGCTGGAGAGAGAGTTCTGTGGCAGAAGCGCCCGCCTGGCAGGTGCAAGGTAGTGAGTTTGAACCCTGGTCCCACAAAACAAACAACAGCAATAAAAAACAGCCGCCATGTGAATCACAGAACACAGGAGAAATCCTGGTGGTCAGGGTGCAAATCCACTTTATGTCCACCCTGACCACCAGCACCAAGGCAGTTTAAAGAAAAGGGAACGTGGCACTTCCACCCTGGGGAGCTCTGGGACTCACGTGACCTGAAGGAGGGGCGACACAGCAGCATCCGGGCCAAGACCTGGTGGGTGCCTCTGCCTGGCTGTATGGCTTAGGTGAGTAAGTGCCTCTCCTGGCCTCGGATCCCTCGGCCCTTATTGTGGTTCAGGGCCTGTGGTTGGTGGTGGTAAGGGACAGGCTCAGACCGCAGGGCTCCAGTGAGCCTCCTGCCACAGCCTCCCCAAGGAGGGTGCTCAGCACAGAGCCCAGCTCCTCAAGCGAATCTCTCAGTGCATGCGCAGGCCGGAGGACAAGAGGGCGCCGTGTGCCAGGCATCATGTGAGCTGCTTGGAGCCAGGAGGCCCAGCAGAGATACAAGAGAGGCAGGAAGTGGCCAGGTGGGCCCACCCTGTCCGTGGTCCATGATCCTGCCCAGCGGCACCCAGGCTGCACATCCTGTGGAGGGCACCCTCCTAGGAAATGTGGTTCTGGGCCTGGGTCCCTCCCTCGGGGTCACGTGAGGGTCCTCCGAGCTCCCCAGGGCTGAGGTGTCATAGTCCCTTTTCTTTTTTTTTTTTTTTTAATTTTTATGTATTTTTTCTTGTTTCAGAATCTTTGTTTATTCACTCATTTTTATGGCCGGCTCAGCCTGCCCTGAGGGCAGGGCTGGCGCAGCATGTGGTCCTGGGGATCGAACCGCGGTCCCTGCAGCCGCCCAAGGTTTCCTAAGCGGGCGCCTTAGACCACTGAACCATCCTGCCGGGCCAGTCCCTTTTCTTTAAAATGCCTTGGTGCTGGTGGTCAGGGTGGACACCAAATGGGGTCCGGACTTCTCCTGTGGCAGAGCAGGAGAGCCTGATCCATTCAGCCCGTTTCCATCACCCGTCTTTCTGCGTTGGCTTGTTTGAGAAAGGGTCCCTCTGTGCTTGCAGCCAGGCTGGCAGGGAGCTCTGGATTCTCCTGCCTCAGCTTCCTGCGCGCTGGGATCGCAGCAGCTGGGGCTGTGCCAGTGTGATGGGGAGAGCCGACCAGAGCTGGACTGCTCTCGGGGGACACAGCGTGAGGCGGTGAAGCTTTGGAAGGGAGGCCATGTCCAGCCACGCCTGTCCTGTGTGGGTGGGCGAGGTGGAGGCCCTGAGCCTTCTCGGCGACTGGAAGAAGTCAAAGGAGAACAGTATTTTAGGACCTGTGAAAGATACAAGAAAACCAAAGTTTCACATCTTGGGATGTGGCCCAGCCCTTCCTGGTGCTGTGAGGGACCCCGAAGCCTGGGGTGTCACCTGTGTCACCAGGGGAAGTGGAACACAGAAGGCAGGGTCCTGGGTCAGGGTAGGGGAGGACACTGAGGTCCCACTGGGGGCCCAGGGTGCTGATTTCAGACCCGAGCTCCACCGAGGCCTGAACTTGAGGGTTGGGGAATCAATCAGGGAGCCCCCCACTCCAAGGGGAGGTGACTGCAGCCCTTGTGGACCTAGGGGACATCAGGCCCTGTGCAGGAGTCTGGGAAGCATCAGGCTAGCCCTGGGCCAAGAAGGAGGGGTGACTCAGGAACGCTGGAGGGGTGACACTTGCGCTTTGCTCTGGCTCCTGGCTCTGTGGCCCCAGCCTTGGTGGCTTTGCCACCGTCCTGGGCCAGATTGGAAGAGAGGGCTCAGCCCTGTATACATGGGAGACCTGGGCACTTGGGGCCTCCTGCCCTGGGGCTGACAGGGTGAGGAGGGTGAGGGTCTTCTCTGCAGGCGACAGCTCAGTGCCCTGCCTCTCCTGCCAGGCCTAGTGCTGCTGCCCCTCGTGGGGCTGAGCAGTGCACTGCTGACTTGGGGCCTCGAGAATCTGGCCAGGCCCCACTGACACCCTGAAGGACCCCGAGGGGCGCCAGCACCTGCAGCCATGTTTTCTGAATTTGGGGTGAGGGGTGCACGGTGGCATGCTGGGCGACTCTGCTTGACAGTGCTACCTCTTTAGCTGGGGAGGTGGTTGTGGGCAGAAACAGGGCGGATTTTGTTTATTTTGTTTTTGTTTTCTGAGACAGTCTTGCAGTATAGCCTGTGCTGATCTTGAACGGACACTGTCCTCCTGTCTCAGCCTCCTGAGGGCCGGGGGCCCTGCAGTAGCATTTGTCCTCATAAAGTCTGAGGTCTCCCAGGAGGTCCAAGGTCTCAGATCCCAGCACTGGGCTTCACTGGGACTGCAGCCGGGGGGGGGGGGGGACACAAGATGCTGAGGTGTCCCTGGCACAGGGAGGAGCCTCAGGCAGGGGCAGTGGGTCCCCTGGGTTGCTCTGGGAGCTGCAGGGTGGAACCCCGTGGGGATGGGGACTCCCCACTTCCAGGCCACTCTGCATGGCCAGGGTGTCGGCCGTGGCTGGGTCCCACTGCGTGGCCGCAGGGGTGTCCCACTTCTCCTGTGTCGTTGGCAGCGTGCACTCTGAGCCCCGTGGCCGGCGCGGAGAGGCTGGCATTCCCGGAAGGCTGCGTGGGAGCCTTGGCCAGCTGTCAGGGCTGCTTGTCAGATCCCACAGGCATCAGTACCACCCAGGGACACCAGGAGCGCTAGCTCTGGGGTCCCTGCGGGATTCAGGGCCATGGTGTCCCGCCGGGCCGAGGGAAGCAGAAGACAGTAATTTACTTCACGTTTACTCTATAGAGCCACAGCTCCAGGCCGAGTTCTGCTAGAGTCAGGACCAGTAAGCGCAGGCCCCACTGGTGGGCTGGTGGCTCCGGGCTGCTCCTCTGCCTCCACACTGGATCTGAGAGAGGCCGGAGGACCAGCCCTAGGCCCAGAGCCCCTGGACGGCCGTGGGAGGCAGTGGCTCCGGGCCCAGAGCCCCGGCCACCTGCTGGCTACTCTGCTGAACACCGTCCTGAGCTCCTGGCCAGGACCCTGCCTATGCATTCTGACTTCTGAGAAGGATGCTTCCCAGCAAATCCTGCCTCCCGCCTGCCCGAGTGCTCTGTAGCTTTTCCCTGCCAGCTCCGTTTTATAATCGCCACATGGGGAGGGCGGCGCGGGGGCTCTTTGTCTACAGGAAGGAAGCAATTAAATTATTAGCACTTTGAGAAATTAAATGACATAACTTATGGTGGAATAAGTTTAGCAAAGGAAAAAAAAAAGAAAAGAAGAAAAGAAGAAGAAGCCTTGTAATGTGAGAAAACAATTAAGAAGAATTATATAAGGCTGGGCCTGCTCCTTTATGGTAATAGAGTTAGCAGTTCATTGATTATCGTCCTGTTATAATGCAGGAGGGTGGCACCGGGACGACACTCAGGAAGCAGAGCCTCGGTGGTGGGGCCTGAGGGAGCGACAAGAGGAGGAGTAGCTGGGGTCAGGGTGCTCCAGGGCTCGCCGGCCCCCAGCTCCCTCTTCTCCGCGGAGAGGAGGCTGCCCACTTTTGGCCCTAGCTGTGGCCCCTGAAGGACCCAACCCTAGAAGGGGTCGGGGATGGGAGGCTCTGATGCTCCAGCACCACAGGCCCCTGGGGATGCGGAGAGGTGAAGCCGACCGATGACCCTGCCCTCTGAGGCCGAGGCAGGAGAATCCTGAGTTCGAGTCCCACCTGGGCAACCTAGCAATGTCGTGAGAGCCTGTCCCCAAATAAAAAGTAAATGGGAGGCGGCTCAGTGTGATGGCCCTGGGCTCAGGACCTAAGTACTGGGAGGGAAGAAGGGAGGGAGGGAGGGAGGGAGAGAGGAAGAAGCAGAAGCAGACCACGGAGCCGCACAGATAGATTTCCGATGCCTGGTGCCTCACGGAGGAGCAAGGAGCCACTGCTGCCCGCGGCCCTGGGAAGACTCTCCCAGCCTGAGCTGTGATCAGCAAGAGGCGGGCCGCGCCCCTGGGACCCCAGGCTGAGCTTCAGGATGAATTTAACCCAGAGGGTTGGCAGAGGCTGGAGCGGGGACCCCGCACGCAGACACTACAGCAGCATTTTCTCTGTCTCTGTCTGGGGGCAGTGATCGTATGGGGCCCACCGCTGTCCCTTGGGGTTGCTTCCAGGGTTCTGAGGCCACCACAGTCCCCAGCAGCCCAAGCCCCTGAGTCCAACAGCGCAGCGCAGCTCCTGGGCGTATCCCCAGCCAGGGACAGTGGTCGGGGCTGAGGTGAGGCTCAGCTCCGAAGGCCTGCAGTGACTCCTCTGTGGGTTCGGAGCCTGCAGCTGCGTCACCGGCAACGCTGCCCACGTGGCACGAGGCCCCTGGCACCCCTCGCCCTGCCAAGTCGCCGTGCAACGAGGGGGCAAAGAGGGAGCAGGGTGTGGAGGGAACAAGTGGGGAAGGAGGCAGGGTGAGACGGTGCCGTGTGTGTGAGTGAGAAGCTCACCTGCGAAGGAAAGATGCGCGCGTTCTGGAGAGCTTGGGAGACAGCATGCGGGAGAAGGGGTGGGTGGGTGGGTGCGTGGGTGCGTGGGTGGATGACTGGGTGCGTGTGTAAAGCCAAGTGCCCGGCGCGGAGTGCACCCATGGCAACAGGCCACGCCTGCCGAGCATGGCTAATGCACCCTCTTCTTCAGAAGCAGAAGCCTGGGGTTACATCACGAGGTCTTTGGGTCGGGCATGTGGGGTCACTGTGGCCCGAGGGAGGAGAGATTTGATCCCGTTTGTAAAATCTCTGTAGCTTGTAGATTGACGTGAGGCATGGTGTCCCCAGGGCCCCTCAGAGCCCTCGGCCCCCAGCGGTGAGGAGGTGGGGCATGGCCGGTGACTCCAGGGCTAGGGGGCTGGGTGTTTAGGCTTCGGGCCCCCAGGTCCCTGCAGTAGCCACCCTGGAAGCAGCCGTGGGCTTCGACGCACCAGCAGGGCTGTGATCCCAGAGGCTGTGACCTATGGATACTGACCCTTGGATTTTGCATTATTTTCTTGGGCCCTAAGTGTTAGCCTTTTGGTTCCTTTTAGACCACAGAAGACAAAAGCCGTGTGCAGACAGCGGGGTTGGGTTTGGGCCCCAGCTGGAGGACAGGACAGAGCAGGACAGTGCATGTGTGGCCTGCAGCGGGTGCCCACAGGCTCAGCGACTGTCCCTGACGGGCCAGGGCATCCCTGGGGACCCAGCAGCAGAGCAGGATTCATGTGGTCTCCTGCCTGGCTCAGCTTTTGGAATGGATGGTGGTGTGGCAGAGTTGGGGTGCCCAGGGTGCCCCCTCTCCAGGGCCCATCTGGCAGCAGAAAGTCTCCTCTCACCCACCCGAGGAGCCTTCTAGGCTGCCACGTGGCTGTCCCAGCCGGGAGACACGCACCCCCTCCCGGCGTGTCTCCTGGTCTTCTCTGGTGGGGCATCGAGGCTGCAATGTTCCCGCTTGGATTCCAGCTGGGTACCAGGCTGGGCTGCTGGTCGACCGAGAGGGAGCCTGAGGTCTGGCGGGGCTATCGGGTGAGAAGCTTGGAGCGGGGGGGCTCTGGGCTTGCACCTGGCAGATGGTGGCCACCCAATCACAGGGGTCAGCTCTGTGCTGAATACTTGGGCTCCACTCTGACCCTCATGATACACAGAGGCCACGGTGCCCAGCTGCCCTGGCCATGGGCGTGGCACCCTTCTCCCAGGCAGTGGGGACCGCGGTGGGATGGTGGGCGGTCTCCTGGGGGGCAGTGGTACCCCACCGTTGGTGGGGTCTCTGCCACAGTGTCTGTGCAGAGGGAGCTGTGCTTCCCAGGAGAAGGGATGTGTGAGGACGGGTGTGAGTGTGTGTGCGTGTGCTGGGTGTGTGTGGCACACGTACATGCACGAGGGGTGTACACATGAGGGCTGAGAATGGCCAGGAAGCAGAATCCCCAAGTGTCCCTCTCCCTCTGGCATGTGGATTTGGGAGCTGTCAGGGCCTGGGAGCACATGCGTGCCACATGTCATATGTAGAGTGTCACATGGAGGATGGGGCAGGGCTGAGACTCAGCTTCCTGGCATGGTGCCCGCTCACACCCGCGGCTTTCTGTGTCTTCCCATGCACCGTGGTCTCAGGGCATCTCTGGGATCCCTGTGCTGTGGCGCTCTGTGGACCTGGCCTGGCTGGCTTCTGGGAGCGCTGGGGCCTCCTGGGAGATGGGCCCAGGGTGCTCACACCAGGGGCTGAGTTGGGGTGATTTTGCTCACTGCCCAGAGCAGCGGGTGGGTTCTGCATCGCAGGAGGGCTGAATATGGTAAGGTCTTGTGCCCCATGGGCACAGGTGCCCCGCAAAGCCCCAGGTAGGAGGTGGGTTGGGAAGGGCCAGTCCTCTGCTCCCCTCTGTCCCCTCTGCCTGAGTCCCTGCCCAGGGCCACCCAAGGGCTCCTCTGGCCTTTCCCCTTCCAGCCCCAGGAGCCTCTGGTGCCCTTGCGCGTCCTAGGCCAGGCTGTATCCTGCATGCCTCAGCCCACGGAGGAGCCCTGGGCACAGACCTGGTGCCTGGAGGGAGGCCCCGTCCAGCTGCTACAGCCCGGGACACGGCTCTCAGCCTGGGCCTCCCCTCTTTGGGATACCCAGAGCCACGCAAGGAAGGCTCCCTGCTCCCTCCTCCGTCCCTTCCTCTTCCTCTTTCTTCCTGGGCCAGGGCCTCCCTGGTGTCAGCGTCAAAGTCTTTCTTTGACTTCTCCTCTGGTGTTGGGGGGTGGGGGTGACAGCCAGGGCACCTCAGGCTGCTTTCTGCTCGGCCATGGCATTGGGGGCAGCAGCAGCTCCAGTCCCAGTCCCCAATGGGGACCACGTCAGCTTCCTGCTCACCCCAAGCTGTGTGCATCTGGTAGACAACAAAGTCAGGACAGATTTGTCACCAGTGTGTTGCAGAGTTGACGTTTAGTAGGTGCTCATGTAGCCAGCGCTTAGTAGGCACTTAGGGAATGAGTGTGAGCTCTGGATTTTCTTCCGTGGTCATGTAAGCTCCCTGACATCATTTCCTTCGGTTTTCTTTCTTTCTTTTTCTTTTCCTCTTTTTCAGACAGGGTGTTATTATGCAGTTCAGGCTGGCCTTGAGCTCACTTTGTAGCCCAGGCTGGCCTCGAACTTGCAGTGGTCCTCCTGCCGCAGCCTCCCGAGTGCTGGGATTCCAAGAGTGCGCCACCACGCCTGGCTTGCTTGCCTGTCTCTCTGTCTCTCTCTTTCATTTTTTCTTTCTCCTTATTTTTCTTTTTGGTGGCCCTGGGAATGGGACCCAGGCTTTCTTCTGCTGCCACCTAGCTACATCCCCAGCCCTTTTACTTTTCATTTTGAAAAATAACAACACAGCACAATCTGGACACATTGCGCAGGCTGACCTCACGCTCGTGTTCCTCCTGCCTGGGCCTCCGAGCAGCTGGGGTGACAGTGAGTGCGTTAATGAACTTCCCTTGCCGACAGAGAGGTCCAGAGAGGTCCCGCATTGGGCCACCAAGGCTGTCGCCTAGAGCCCCAACCCCGTCCCTCCCTAAGTAAGTCAGCGGTTAGGTGGGAACAAAGGGCCGTGGTGCTGCGAGCAGGGGCCGGGTCAGCCCCTTGCTGGCCCTCCAATAAAACCCAATCAATGCGGCTCCTTTTAAGTTGGTCGGATCAGTGACCCAGAAAATAGCTCCCCACCGAAAAGGAAATGATAGTCAATAAACGGGGCTGTCAATGGGAAAAATCTATTAGAGAGAGTGCTAGTGTCCGTGCCCTCCGGTGTTAACGGAGACCCCTGGCCTGGAGCCACCGAACCACTGGCCGGGAGCCAGGATTAACCCTCTGAGGCCCAGCCGGTGGCCCCCCAGGGGCGCTGCAATGTCCAAGCTCATCTGCTTGGCTCTTGGGGCCTTGCGTCTCCCTCCATCCGCCTGTGCTCTGTCTGGGGCGTTGTTCAGAGACGGCAGAAGGACCTGTGGCTTCCTACCTGCCCTGCCCTGGCTGCCTAACAAATGGTGCCCAGGACCAAGGGGGTCTCACTGCAGGCCTCCCGATGCCACCCTGCCAGCCAGGAAGAAAGCCTGCTCTGAGAGCCAGCGGAAGGCCAAGAGTTGGTGGAACTTCAGCTGCTCAATGCGGGACATGGTGGGTGGGCAGGTGTCCCTGGTAAAAACCTGGGAGCCAGGGCGAGCCCGAGAATGGCAGGCCCCTCCCCCACCCCGCCCATCGTCACCTCCCACAACGAGCTGCATGGCGGCCTCTTGAGGCTCTCCTGCCTCGGCTTCCCAGAGCGTTGGGCTGACAGGCGCGCACCACTACGTCCGCTGCCCTGGGCGGAGTTGCTTGCCCGGTCGGCTCTCTGTCCAGCGTGTGTCCTTTGTCCTGATAGCGCTACTGTCAGGCCTTGGGGGAGGTCCTGTGACAGGGCCACGGCATTCACGCCATTGGGCGCCAGTGGGTGGCACTGGGGACTCCCCACCCATGCACCCATGTGCCCTGAGAGCCTGAAGGTTTAGGAGGAAGACGAGCCCCTGTGGAGGAGTCCTTATGACCCCTAGCGTTCTTCCTCCTCCATCCCCAGGCCGGGTTCACAGTGGCAAAGCTTGGGGCCCGCACGAAGGCTGTGGGGCCTTGTGGGGAGGACGTGGACGAGGACGTGCAGGCTTCTGCAGCGCGGGGTCTAGGAGGGGACGCAGCCAGCCCCCGCTGCTCCCCACCACCGCTCGCAGCAGCCATGGACACAATGCTGACTGGGCCTGGGCTCCCCCGAGGGGGTTCTAGGCTCCTCTGTGGCATTTCGGGGTCTTCAGGACGCTGCTGGGCTCTAGGTGGCCCTGAGCCCCACCCCCACCCGTGTCCCCTCGCTCTGGAGCCCCTATCACTTCAAAGGCTGGGGCCGAGTGGGGGACAGCTTCTCCATGCCTCTCTGAGCCTAAACCTCTGGTCTTGGAAACAGAGGCCCTATGCTCCCCGCCGAGGGCTGTTTTCAAGGTTAGCGGGGTGCTTCGAAGGGAGGATGGTGCCTTTGCCCCAGGGGCTGGCACATGGGGACCTCAGACAGGGTGGTTCTTACAGTCTGGGCTTTCTTGTTCATTAACTCATAGTTTGGTGCTGGAAATTGAACCCAGGCTGCCCTACCAGTGAGCGGTGCCTCAGCCCTTTTCGGTTTTTGTTTTGAGAAAGCATCTCTCTAAGTTGTCCAGGCTGGCCTCTGATGTTCAGTCCTTCTGCCTCAGCCTCCCGACCAGCTGGGATTCCTTACGTGCACTGGCATGCCCAGGGCAGGGTCTTAGTTGTAAACATTAGCATCCTGTATTAGAAACTCTAGGGTCTTGTTTTGTTTTGTTTTGTTTTTGGTATTTAGTACCGGGTCTAGTGGGTCTCACTACACAGATCAAACTCGGAGTGACGCTCCTGTATTCAGCCTCTGAAGTACTGGAATTACAAGTGCGGACCACCACACCCAGTCTCAATATGTGGGGGGGGGGGCACTCACTCCCTCGGATCCAAGATCGGCCCCTGTGTCTGCCTAAGCAGGTGCTGTAAGCTGCTGAGCTACCTGGCCTGCCCTTGTAGGTTATTTGTTGAAAAATACATAGCTGTGTGTGGCAGTGCAGTCCTATAAATCCCAGAACTTTGGGAGGCTGAGGCAGGAGAATCCCAAGTTGGAACCCAGGCCAGGCAATGTAGCAAGACCAAAACGGGGAAAAAGTGTGCAGCGTGGGTTGAGTCACACAAGTCACCAGCTTAAGGTGCAGGCCTAGGGCTCCGTTCCCAAGCAACTTCTTATTTTATTTCCAGCTAAACTGATGACATCTGGCTCCTGAAAGCGCCAGGGCTTCAGGGCGGTAGTTGTGTGTTACTACCACCAGGTGGCGGTGTTGGCAAGGCCGAGGGAGGGCCGCAGCCTGGAGAGACCCGAGAGGGCAATCGCTCCGCCCACCGTCACACAGCCAGCCCGGCAGCGCTGCGGGCTCCGGAGAGTCCTGTCCCAGCCTCTGTCCCTGGCGGGTGGTTGGCCGGTGGGGACTGACACCCTTGTTCTGGTGGCCTCGCCATTCCAGCAGGGTTCGCTCGTTCCCAAGTCCCCAGGGGACCGTGGCAGGTGCTCAGCCTGCTCCCTCCCAGGGGGAAGCACCCGGTCTGATTTTAAGTTTTCTTAGATTTTCATTTTTATATGTCCATTTCTTTCTTTTTTCGTCTTGTTTTGCGGCACCGGGGTTCAAACTCAGGACCTCCACTTGCCAGGCAGGCACTTGTGCCACGGAGCTATCTCCCCGGCACCAATATTTATGAGTCTAGATTTGTGGCATCGGTGCGCGAATTTCGCATTGCAGTCCCTTCCCGTGGTCCCGTCCGCTTGGCGGCTCCTGTCCCTGTCTCCTGCCCTGCCGCTGCTTTGTGCCTCCATTCCCCCCTCCCTCCTGAGGACCCCAGCTGCAGGTCCTGCGGCCCGCCTGGCCTCGTGGTGTTTGGCTCCATTTCTGTGGGATGGGGGGGCAGGGCCACCCCAGGGGCTCTGGAGGTTCGGAGCTGTCCCCTCTGCAGCCCGGAAAGGACGCGTGACAGCCGGAATGCGCAGGCTGGGTCCTGGGCGGGGGCTGGGCTCCGCGCCTCCGAGCTGCCCGCCCCCTCTCCACGCGGCCTCCCACGGGCAGGCGCCTGCTCTCTGCCCAGGCTGCCGTACAAATGTGGTTTTTGAATTTAGGAAGTCTCCATTAAGTCCTTTTATTTAAGGAGGATGTCATTACCGCGCGTCCCCGAGGACGATTACAGTTCTATTAGGCCGGCCGCAGACTTCCTAGGAACTGTCTAGGGCCCGGCTCCCGGGGAAGGAAAACTCGAGACAGGAAGGCGGGAGGGGAGACCCGGTTACGGGCCACCTGCCACGGCAGGGTTGCAACCCCGGTGCCCGAGAGCCCCACCACCCACCAGCAGAGGCGGAGCCCCGGGACAGGCGACCTTCGCGTGACCCTCTGTGTGTCAGAGCCCGGAGGGGAGCAGCCAGGAGGCTCAGCACAGAAACGCAGGGCCTCAGCTTCCTCCTGCGCGCAGCCTCGAGGGGTTCCGCGGAGGACCACGACCTCGGGGGGCTCTGTGGAGATACAGACGCACCCAGCTACACCCACGAACACGCCCGGGAGCAGTGTTCACACTCATGTATGTGCATGCACACGTGCGCGTGCACACGCCCACGCACACACCCCTGCCTGGGAAAGCTCTGGAGGGTCAGGAGCTCCAGGAAAGCTGACACTGGTTGGTTCCAAAAAAGAAAAATAAAGCATAGAGACTCTGCCTCTCCGGTCTGCCAGCCATCCTGGCCACTGTCCTGGGGAGCAGTCGCTTGTCGCTGCCAGGGAGGGGCTATGGATGTTGGGGTCCTCTGCTGCGCACACTGCCCTGAGAGGCCCTGGCGCGGCCTCTCCTCCTTTCCTGTCCTCTGTGGCCTTCCTGTGGCCCGATGCGTGCGCTGAGCCCTTCCTGGATGGTGGTCCGAGGCCCACACCCGCCCAGGACCACACTCCCCGTGTTTGCCAGGCGCACCCAGTGCCCAGGAGCGGATGATGGGCTCGTAGTGCCGGTGGAGGAGGCGAGGTGTGGGGACCAGGAAGCCAGCAGCAGTCATGGGATTTTCTTTATATTTGCATTTTTTTTATTTGCGTTTTTGAGACGGGTTCTCACCATGTAGCTCAGGCTGGCCTTGAACTTCTCATACAGTCCACAATGGCTTCAAACTTGAGAAAATCCTCCTGCCTCAGCCTCCTGAGAGCTGGGATTACAGGTGTGTGCCTCCATGCCCAGCAACCAGGGGATTTTTAAAAATAATTTGTTGCTGTTTTTGTGACAGTATCTTATGATGCAGTTCATTCTGGCCTTGAGCTCACTATGGAGCCCAGGCTGATCTCAAACTCACAGTGATCCTTCCGCCTCAGCCTCCTGAATGCTGAGGTGACACCTGTGGGCCACCAACCTTGGAATTTTTTAAACATTTTTTTGTCTTCTTGAGACACGGTCTCACTCTTCAGTTCAGGCTGGCCTCGAGCTTGCTTTCATAGCCCAGGTTGGTCTCGGACTCGCACTGATCCTCCTGCCTCAGCCTCCCAAGTGCTGGGATGACAGGCGTGCACCACCACGCCTGGCTTGCTTAAATTAAACTTTTAATTTTGGAATAATCTTACATTGAGGGCAAAGTTTCAGTCACGGTTCACACGCCGACCCGTGGACCACTCGTTAACGTCTTGCACACCAAGGTAAGTCTGTGAAACCAGAACTTTTTAGAACCAGTGAAACTGCCGTCTGCATCTGGGGGCCCAGCTTCCTCTCTGCCAGGACCTGGCCCGAGAACATGTCGGCTGGTCTTCTGTCCAACAGCTCAGGGGCAGACAGGACGAAGCGGCATTTGACTGCCACCCCAGCCCTGGGGAGGCTAGGGCACGGCAATTGAAAGTTCAAACCCAGCCTCAGTTGTTTTATGACCTACCAAGACCCCGTCTCACACGAAACATCAGAAAAGGGCCAGAGATGCAGCTGGCGCTGGGCCCTGTGCTCCACAACCAAAAAGACTAACCTCGGGGAAGACAAAGAGCTCTCAGGGGCGGCAGCTGCTCCGCGCACACCGAGTGGCAGTTAGGAGCCCTGAGACCGCCGGCCCCGTGTGGCCCAGCGCTCACAGCTGGCCTAGCAGGGACCGCGGCTGGCGATGCTGTGGGCATCTAGGGTACCTCTGGAAGCCCTAACTGTAGGGCTGCCTGCAGGCAGCGCAGCTGCAGTGCAGTGGGGTCCTGGGTCAAGGGCCTCTGCTCACTGCCTGGGGAGTGCGGTGGGCGTGGCCCTTATGAACCCTGCTCTTTCCTGAGAAGTTCTGACCATTTTAGTCACACACCTGCGACAGACAGAGAGAGACCCAGAGCAACCTGCAGTGTGAGGGACGCCAAGAAAAGCCAGAAGGTGGCAGCTTTCCCAGGGCCCAGCTGGTGAAAGCAGAAGCCTAAGTGGGCGTGGCTCCTCCCTGTCCTGGGGGCACTCGGGAGGCTGAAGCAGGAGGGGCTTGGTGTTGCCGGCAGCTGAATTAGATAGAAATACTACAGGCAGTCAGGCAGAGCCAGGTCCTCAAGCATAACCTGGAAGAAAAGGGGACTTTGCAATTAGGGACAGACATTCCTCCGCCTAGGGCCAGATCTTAAGACAAGAGTAAACAGAAACAACTACAGACTTCCTTAAGGGTGGGCATCAGGGATTGAGATGCTAAATAAGTATCAACCACCTTGAAAGAGCCTGGAAAGGGCCAGCGAGATGGCTCAGTGGTCTAAAGCGCCTTCGGGGGAAACTTAAGGCCAGCGCTGGGATGGCTCCTCTTCCCTGGCACCACATGCTGTGCACCCCCACCCCAGGGCGGGCTGAGCCAGCCATAACACAAACAGATAAATGAGATTTAAGAGAAATAAATTAAAAAAAAAAACTTAAAAAAAAAAGAAAGAGGGGCCCGGCGGGATGGCTCAGTGGTCTAAAGCGCCTGCTTGGGAAAGCTTGGGTGGCTTCAAGGACCATGGCTGCGCCAGCCCTGCCCTCGGGGGTGGGGGGTGGGGTGGAGGCTGAGCCAGCCATAAAAATGAGTGAATAAACAAAGGTTCTGAAACAAGAAAAAAGAAAGAAAGAAAGAAAGAAAGAAAGAAAGAAAGAAAGATAGATCCTGGAGTCACGAGCCCAAGCTCAATAGGTGGTGTCCTTGCCAGCTTGCTATGTGACTTGCCTTCCCATTGGATCCCCATGTTAATCAATTTGACCTGAGCAATGGTGCTTGTAATCTCGTTGGCTGGCCACAGTTTTGTCCCACCTCAGACCCGCCTAAGTGAGTTCCCAGGTCTTCCCCACAACCTTAGACCTGCCTCACCGCCTGGTTTTCATCTAGAAAAGTCCCTGGGAGAGACAGCTTCCTGGGGACACCCACTCCAGACACCCCTCCTGTCCCTCTCTCAGAGAGGAGCTTTCTTTCCCTCAATAAAAATGTTCTGCTCATTAGCTCCGTTTGTTCCTAAAATTCATTCTTCGGTTTTAGAGAACACAAACTCGTCCCAGATACTTTTCAGGAGAAGAGATCAATTTTCCCCATATCATTTAGAGGTTCCCTAGTAGAGGTCACTCACCCCAGATCCGTTTTTTCTCCCTACATCCCCACAGGCAAGTTGGGGTCCAGCCTGGGCTCCGGAGTGAGACCTTGTCTTTTTCAGACTTCGAGGGTAGCTCCTGGCCTTGAGCTAGCTGTGTGGCCCAGGTGGTCTTGGGGTGATCCTCCTGCCTCAGCCTCCCAACTCCTGGAGGCTAGGGATGAGCCACCCCCCTGGGCTTTAGGGTTCATTTCTAAACAATGTCTTGTGAGAGGCTAAGTCACCCAGGCTGGTCTTGAAATCGCAGTCTGCCTGCCTCAGTCAGCCAGACCTTTGGGACGACAGTTATTTTGTTTTTATGAGGGAAAGCCTTGCTACATAGCCCAGGCTGACCTCGAATTCTGGGTGACCCTCCTGCCTCAGCCTGCTGAGTGCTGAGATTACAGGTATGCGCCACCACGCCCA
>PVJA010045622.1:0-15534 GCA_004027025.1 Myocastor coypus | reverse complement strand
GCATAATTTTATCTATTTATCATCTATCACCTTTCCATCATTTCAGCCACTGAATAGAAAATGGAATTATCTATTTTTTTTACTTTCTACTATACCATGATTTCCTTCATTTTTTTCTATGCTAAGAACTCATTAAAGGTAATTTTCACATAGTTTTCAAAATTTTGGTGTAGGCATAGTCTTTATATTGAAGGATGGCAGTTTTACTAGTAATTACACATTTTTATTTTTTTATAAAATTAGTGAATAGCTACTAGTATAGTTGTCCTAACTACACATCACAAAGGAAAAGAAAAAGAAAACAATTACTGAGCAATTATTCCACATATAAGTGCCTAGACTATTATCATACATTGGGATGCCCACTTACTGTGGATAAAAGGATTTCTGCAATTTTTCAAGTTCTATCTCGCTACTATTTTTTGGCAATCTGAAGTCTTATATGTGATTTCTTCTTCATGATTATTATGTAGCATTATCCTTTCTCTGTTTCTGTGTAAATGAAATTATCACCTACCCAAGACTTTCATTATTTTGAAACTCTATTAGCTTTTACATAAAATATAACCTTGTACTCCACAAGGGTTGAGCTGTGGGATGTTTCAAACGTATCTCTAATCTCCACTCATCTTGCGTTTTCTCCAACAGAAAGCCAAATAGCCTATCTTTTATAGAATTCCGATTGAAGTCACATAGCAGGATTAATATCTTAAAATATGCTAACAGTTTGCAAACTTCTGATCAAAGAAGCTATCAAACTGCAAAGTATTCCTGTCACTGTTCTCAAAAGGTAAATAGCCATCATTAGTGGGCTTTGTGCACTCCTTCCAGTCACTGTGATCTGATCTGCTGCAGAAGCTGGTTTTGCCATTGATTAATCGCTCTTATCATGATGGCCAGGTTAATCTCATGTGGCATCCTTGCTTTTATTTTATCTCCTTTACACAGTGTTCTCCAGGCTCTGAAAATGTGAGTAAACTTTAAAGAACTCACCAAGCAGCACTGTTCTTCCCTTTCCTATTCAACAAGTTGCTTTACATACAGCACTCTCTAAGACACTAAGTTCTCTTCAGTTGCACACTTCCCTTGGTCAAAATAACTTAAATGTTTTAGAAGATCTTCCTTGCCATGAGCAAACTACAGTGACAAATAGACCCTTGTCCAGGACATGTATGAGATGGAGTCAGGCTCCAAAAGGGAAGTCACGAGAACAGCTGGTAGGCTTATTCCAGTACCACTCTGAAACGTTGATAATTTTTAATACTTAATAACACATTTGGCGAAGACAGTTTATTTCCTTATAGCATTGGCTATATGTATTGTTTAGGTAACCTTTAATAATGCTACAAATGACATATATTACTATTAATATTTATGGTTTAAAAAGATTAATAATAATATTTATCATTTATTCCAAATATGGAAAAATTAAGAGTTAAATATTTCCTCACCCACTGACAGATAATAGATAATGTAAAACATAACATTCTCCCAGATAAAAATGATATGCTACTCTCAGACTAGAGATTTTTTTTAAACTCTGGAGTCCACCATATTTTGAGACCCACATGTGCCTAACAGTGAGGACTCTAGTCTGTTTGAGCTCCTGAAGCTTTTTGACAGTGCTACTGTGGTGATACCTCTCACATCCAGCATCGTGTTCTAAAATAATTTAACATAGAATTTCTTAAGCTAAGTAACTCCTTTCCTAAAGATTCTGCAGTGGATCTGTCATTTTCATATTTAGTGCACCATATATTAAGCAGGACCTATCTGTATTTGTATTCTAATTATGTGATGATAATGTTAGGAACATTTAGGAACAATTCCCTTTCTATTAAAATGGAAGGACTGGAAAAGGTAAGGTTGACAGTTTTTAATCTCTCTCTCTCTCTCTCTCTTTCTCTCTCTCTCTCTCTCTCTCTCTCTCTCTCTCTCTCTCTCTCTCTCTCTCTCTTTTTTTCTTGCATTCGGGGCCTAGACAGTGTACCTGGCACATGGGGCTAGGGACTGAATTCAGGTCCTTGTACGTCCCAGGTCGGTGCTTATTCCTCTGAGCTATCCCTCTAAGCCCCAAAAGTTTTCATCTTAAGAGGGATACAAACATAAGGTTCAGTTGTATAAAATATTATGTGCAAAAATAATTCATACACAAAATGAATAGAAAGTTAAGTATTAAAATTTGGCTACTTGTATCAGGTAGCATAGCTTTATTAATTATTAGAAAAATTAATTTTAATGAACTTTGGTAAATGGAAAACGTATTATTCATAATCTGTACTGTAATGACCTATAACTCATTGATGTTCCAGGTTTTCTGTTCAAGGAGATTATGGGTCCACAGAGGAAAGTGATTGATGATGTATAGTGTGCCTAGGGAGAGTCACCTAGAGAAAAAACATTCTCTCAGACTTTTACAGAGAGCAAACTCATCAAGCGATGGCCATGAGTCTACCAGATGGCTCACACTGACAAAAGTTCTACAAAATGCTGTACATGGTTTCAGGGAAAATCTTGAGAGGATTTGACTGACTTTGTCAGACACAAAAGTTACAATTTTGTTACTTAGGTCTTGCTTAACTTGGTCATAAACATACAGCAGAAAAGTTGAACCATGAAATAATAAAAAAATAAAGTCATATTAATATGCTGAGCTGTAAAAGGCTCAAGTCAACAGCTTCTGAAATTGCCAGTTTTGCTGATAACCCACTACTATTATGGACTATTGGACTATACATATAATTACCTTTTCTTATTTCAATGTGAAGAAAGATTTGTGTTGATAGTGTTTAGAAAATTTACCAAGTCTGCGTCTTGTACTCTGAGCAACTACTATGAAGACAACAATATGCATTGCATTAATTATTGTGGCTGTTCTACTAACCTATTATGAAACTGTCTCATTGTTATTTCTTTCTTATTAAAATTAATAGAGTTAAAAATTTTATATTTCTTTTTTGTGCGACTTCAGTTTGAACTCATGACCTCGCACTTGCCAGGCAGGCACTTGTGCCCTTGAGCTATCTCCCTTGGGGGGGGGGGGGATTATAGTATTTTTAAAACAATAACAAAAGATGAAATACAGCATACTTTCACCAAAAAGATGTAATTTGCTCTACACTTATATTAATTAAGAAGCCAGCAGTGCACTCTATAAGAATGCAGTGATAAGAAAATTTAAACATGTATACAGACTATAAAGTCCTGTAAATATTTTACAATGCATACCTAGTTTTGTATATAATTATTACTTATCAGATAAAGTAGATACTGATAATTCTCTAGGTAGCAATTTAAGGAACTCGAATTATCTGTTCCATACAGAAAAGAGTAGAATAGTGTCACTGTCACAACCTAAGGAAGAAAAACTAGACACAGTTTAAGCATCAGCCAATTATTTTACAGATAAAACTATTGAGTTTGAAATAACTTACTGAAACATATTTTTCAAGCTATCTTTTATGCAGCATTAGATACTGAAAATACATAATGCTAAAATGATTATGAATAAATTGCCGCATAGTGAGTGCTTGGATGAAGGCATTTTATCATTCTTGACCCTAGAGTAATGACAGAGTTTCTATCTGAGTCTGCAAGAGCCCTAGAATGCTGTGCATCTCAGAGGTTATCAGAAAGTGCGGTCATGTCTCCAAATTCCTCATGAAATGAGTACATTTACAGAGGATGATGCTGAAAACATACCATAGGGGTGATACGTTTTAATTTATCCTAGTAATCTTTGTTTCACTACTAAAATTTTGATCATGAAAGGGCATTGTTCAAATTATTTTGATCTATTTTCATCCGCTGATTCATCAGACTTGAGGCACATCATGGTCAGAAAACAATTACTGTTCAATAAAATTGTTCTCTCTTTTTCTGCCCCTTTGTGTATCCATCTATCCACCATCCATTCTTCCTCTATCATAGTTATGGATATTCTGGAGATCGCTGTGTTTTTTTATATTTTGGCAACAGAACACATTTTTTTGTGTTTTTGATGTTGTTTTATATTATTTTCTATGTCGCTTACCTTAGAATCATATTTTGTTCCTAAAATTACTAGGACTGAAAATGTCTTTCAATTGATGTGATTTTCTCAGCTAATCCTCTATGTTCACTCTCTTTCAGTGAGTGCAGACAAATAGAGTTTCTCTGAATACTTAGATGCCACGTTAAGGGCATCATGTTCACCAGCACCAGGAGATCAGAAGGAATCAACAATCACTCACACTTGCTTACTGTTTTTGTGATTCAGTTTTCAGAGTCAATCATGAAAAGGTATTCAAAAGTGCCTAACAACTACAGCCTATCTTCTTAACTTGAGGAATAACTGTGATTCCTCAGACCTCATCTGCATATTATGTCTTAGAAGCAACATATACATATGGCTCATTTTCCTCACTTGTGCATCTACAGAGAATGAAGTAGTTATAGCATTTCTATTCACCATCACCAATTTCACAACACATGAACAGATGATGGCATTAGGCAATTTTTGTTCTTGAATGTATGCAATAGACAAGCTCTGAAGCGAGGAATCACTAATATTCTGTAACCCATGAGGGTTTGAATGAGGGCTGAGTCAACTTTGACAGTAAAATACCTCGGCAGAAGTGGAAGGGTTGTTGTAGTGTTTGATACAATGTGTCAGCTTGGCTGGACGACTCAGCAGCCCGGTTCCCTGTTGGTGGGAGCCCCACTCTGGGGTACAATTGGCTCTTCCCTGGAGTGTGACCAGGGCCTGCCTAGGATATGATTGGATTTCTCCCTAGAGCGGTATCAAGGGTCCATCCTGGGGTATGATTGGATCCACCCTACGGTGCAATGGGCCCATGTCAGAATGACTGAGCACAAAAAGCCTTTTTAAAGGGCTGAAGGAGTCAGCACTTCACTTCGTCGGAGAAGCTTCAGTTTTCGCACTCAGCCTGGACTTCATCATCTGGCTTGCAGCGTAGATAGACTCTTCGGCCTTCAGCTTGGATCTTTCGTCGTCTGTCACAGACTCTTCAGCATCCATTACAGACACTTCAGTCTTCCATTGCAGATCCATGAGCTGACAGAGACTTACACAGAGTGCTGCAGTGAAGTCTAGAGCTCGGGACTGAATTCTTCAATCCAGAGTGTGCAGACGCCCTGTGCGCGCTTCCTTATCTGACTCTGTGGCTGACTATTGTGAGCCAATCTTATAATTCCTTATAGATTGCATATTTTGTGTTAATATCCATTCCTTATATTATATTTATTCTGTTCCTCTACGTAAAACCCTGACCAAAACAGTTGTGCTATATGTCACATGAAGACACACTACCTTTGGCTGAATAAAAGGATAATAACAAGAGAATCAGAATCTCCCAGGCATACCGGCATTTGTTGTTTAGCCTCTAAAGAGAGACTTGGAAAATATTTGGGTTTGTTGCAAAAGTATCTGTGGTTTACTTCTGTCCTCTATCTGGTATATAATTCTTTTCTGGATGATCTGGAATCCCTCATAGTCAAGGCAAATTATTTTAGGTTGCATTAGTTAAACTTTTTAGACTTACCAATGGTAACAAAAATATTTTCATTTGACATGTAAAAATGTAGTTTCGTCTAGGTTTTCACCTTCTTGAAATCAGTTGTCTCACAGGCTATTTTAAGCTCTCAAATTCAAATAATTTATTCATCCATTTAGAAGACTTTGATGCTATTGTTTAATATTTGACCCAATTCTAAATATTTATCTAAATGGAAAGTTAAGAACAAAGAAAATTGAAAAACGTCAGGTTTTGTTCCAAGAGAAGAATGTCAAGTGAAGCTCTGCCCTTTACAGTTCTTAGTGTGTATATGTTTACTTTATTAGTCTTTGTGATGTGGTAATGTTTATGTCTGATATGTCTCCCAAATGACTCAGGTGCTTAGAGGTTGGCCTTTTGCAAGGTGATTCGATTAGTCTGATGCTATGTAATGAGCTGATTAATCCACTGATGAGTTCATAAGAAGCTGTGTTCTTACAAGTGTGGGCTGGTCAAAGTAGGCGGGT
The DNA here is from genome assembly GCA_004027025.1 of Myocastor coypus. Taxonomy (NCBI): domain Eukaryota; kingdom Metazoa; phylum Chordata; class Mammalia; order Rodentia; family Myocastoridae; genus Myocastor; species Myocastor coypus. The sequence continues at coordinate 9,512 of PVJA010045622.1, read as the reverse complement.
TCTAAGAGGAGGGCTGTAAGGCTCTGAGGCTGTGTTCCTACCCCTAACTGCCTTGCTCTTCCTTTTCTGCTTCTCAGATGCCCTGGATCAAGCATTTTTCCTCTGTTCCAACCTTCACCATGTGATTCTGGCCTTGATGCCCGCTAGCCCTGGGCTGAATGTGCCACCAGATAAGCCACTCTTTATTTAGCTTAGAAGTGTTGGATAATTTTTCCCAACAACAACAAAGTTACTAATACTTTATGAATGAAAAGATAAGTGTTTAGTGAAACTGTATTAATTCTGTGTTTAGTGAGAACATTCAGTTCTAATATATTTGTTACTTCCTAGTCTTATAGTGAAAACATAGTAAACATCAGTTGGAAACATTGTAATATGCATAATGCTCATGTCAGAGAACAAAAGACTTTAAAATTCAAAAGTATGTCTATTCAGATTATACACTGAAAAAACTCTCAAACAATATATATAGTTACATCAGAGGTTTTCTGTTACTAATTTCAAAATTGAATTCTGATACTATTTTCATTAGAAACTGTCAGCTTCCAGTACTTGCCTAATTATGTCAACTATGAAAATAAAACAAAAAAAGTAAAAGTAGGATACTTAATAAAATTTTAAATTTGCATCTTAATGTCCTTTAAGAAAAAAAAGTTATAAGATGTTGATTAATATGCAAGTTTGGTCTTGGGATATAGCTCAGAGGCATAAGCACCTACCTGGCAAGCACAAGACCCTGAGTTCAAACCTTAGTAACACAGACACACACGCACACACACACACACACACACACACACACACACACACACATACACACACACAGAGTCATGTTATTTCAACTAAGAAGTATAGTAACTAAAATATGTGTTATGAATGTTGTATATAATTCTTATTTCTGTATCATACATAATAGTAATCATTTTATCAGATAAACTAAAATTGGAAAAATTTGGGGGGGTAGTTATTTTTATTTATTCAGTAATCAAATTAATTTATCATAACAGAAAAATGTAGGGAGAGTGAAGATTGACAGTAATGCTTTCCACATATCTTACTGCTTTTGCTGATGTCACCAAATCATGATACAAGTTAAATAGATGTACATATTGGAGCTAGGATCATCATACCACTTTTAAAAGATGATAATAAGAAATGTTAAATGTCAGAGCTGCTACTCCTGTGCTTTTATACAAATATATACATATATATACGTATATGTATGAAAATGTGATAATAAGCAGAATTTCTCTAATATTTGATTTCTAGGTGAGCTGTTTAATTTGTAGCAAATATTAGATACTGAATATTCAAGTCAATATACATTCAGCAATGTTTCATAGTGTATCTAAGTTAAAATTATTTTTGATTGTTTTTCCTTCAACATTAACTTCTGTAAATAATTTTATCAATACACAGGCACTGTTTTCAGTGAAATTCGAGGTTCTTTAATTTGCAATCCCTGTATACTCATCTAACAGTATTAAGTTTATCTCCACTTTGAGATAATCCATGGCCTTTTCAAGGTTAATTGTCTTAGTTACTTTTCTCTTTGTTGAGATGAAATATCCACCACTCAGCATGAAAGGAGCTCACCATTTGTTTAGCACAGAGTTTGCAGAGGATTCAGTCTATGGCGGGCTCCAAAGCAGGGTGGCACCAAAAGGCCAACCATCATAGTGGCCAAAGACAGCTAAACAAGAGTGCCTAGTGACTTCTTCATCTCCTTCTATTTTTTTCAGATTTCAGGGATTAAGGCAGTGCGAGCCAATTAGGGGGCTTAGGTAGCAGTCACTCACCCTTAACAGTGGCATCACATCCTGTAGATTCAGCCACCTGTGAAGAAGTCCCATGACCTCAGGAGCCTTGGAAGGATATCTAAACACTAACCAGACAAGAATTTTTCCTGCAACCTGTACTCCTTCTCTCTCAGAACTATTTCTTCCTGTAACTTTAACTTCTCTTGCTTTTTTTTTTTTTTTTAACCAAAGTGCCTCAAATTTATAATATGTTTATGTCTCTTCTGCTTTAAAATAAATGAAATTAGGGGGCCTGGCGGGATGGCTCAGTGGTCTAAAGCTCCTGGTTGGGGAAGCTTGGGCGGCTTCAGGGACCGTGGTTTGATCCCTGGCACCACATGCTGCGCCAGCCCTGCCCTCGGGGCAGGCTGAGATGGCCATAAAAATGAGTGAATAAACAAACAAAGGTTCTGAAACAAGAATAAAAATAATAAATAAAATAAAAAATTCTTAAAAAAATAAAGAAAAAATAAATAAATAAAATAAATAAACTTTGATGTAATTTGCCATCGCTACCTATCTTTTGGTAAAGATGATACCAAAGATGGATACCTAAGAAATCTTCTGGAAGATTTTTAATACACTGGTTTCACTTATTTAATTTAATATCCTCAATCTGCGGCAGTTACATATTTCCATATTATGGATTATAATAAACCTACATCATAGTGCTTCACTTAAAATATCATTTATGTGAAGTAAAATCCTGAGTTATATTAGTTCTTTTTCTTTTTTCAAAGTGCTTCTTTCATCTTTTATGTATTTGGCACAGGATTCTACAAGGTACTCACACTCGTATCCTGCTGTCTCAGACACACCAGAGCTGGGATTATAGGTGGGCACAGCCGTGCTGGGTTCCAGTGGCTTGTACAGTGTATCTAGGTTGGCATGCCATGAGGTATCTGGGATGGAATCCGGGTTCTTCTGCATGTCAGTCAGGTGCTTAGATCCTTGAGCTTCTAATAATTTATTTAGAACTTCTGTTGGTCTACCATAATCACCCCTTGTCCCTTTTGATTACAATAACTAAAACAACTTACATTGGTTTCTCAGTGGTCTGGAAGGGTCGAGAAGCTCAAGACAAAGGCCCGAGTGAACTGAACAAGTGGGAGATTCTGTGTTTATGATACTGTCTCTACCTGTGTCCTCTCATGGAGATGGGAGGCTCATGAGGAAGTGAATGGCATTTCTGAAGGAAAATGCTTTTCTAAAGACTTAACCTCTTTTTAATTTTGTCTTTTTGAGACAGGGTCACATTTTGCAGTTCAGGCTGGCGTTGAGCTCACTTTTTCTTTTATTTTTATTTTTATTTTTTTTTTGTCTTTTTGAGACAGGGTCTCACTATGCAGTTCTGGCTGGTCTCAAGCTCACTTTTATAGCCCAGGCTGGTCTCAAACTTGCACCAATCCTCCTGCCTCAGCCTCCTGAGTGCTGGGATTACAGGTGTGCACCACCACGCCCAGCCTGAGCTCACTTTTGTAGCCCAGGCTGGTGTTGAACTCACACCAACCCTTCTGTCTAGGCCTTCCAAGTGCTGAGATTATAGGTGCGTGCCACCATGGCCTGGCCCAAGACTTTATCTCCCAATAATGTTAGATAAGTTGGCCCACTATTGAAAAACACGAATTTATCTCTCCCTTACTAAACAGACACTATCATTTTTCCCAATTTTATTTTATTTTTTATTATATGGACTGTTCAGCCTGCACTGAGGTGGGTCTGGCTCAGCGTGTGGTGCGTCTGGCTCAGCATGTGGTGCTGGGGACTGAACCGTGGTCCCTGTGGTTGCTTAAGCTTTCCTAGGCAAATGCTTTGGACCACTGAACCATCTCATTGGCCTACCAATTTTAAACGTTTTTGTTCCTTATACTGGTTTTCGTTTGTTAAAAACTCATACCAACTTGGAAATTAATCAGAAAGACCTTGATAAAATGTGTCTTTATCATGTGCTTATCATGACATTTCTCCATTTGAAAAAAGAAATTAGATTAAACATATTAAACTAACAAGAAAATAAATATTGAGTGAGAGTTTAGTTGTGATAAAAGTTGCCAAATTCAGAAATATTTTAGCTATAGTTTCCAGAGTATATCTTTTTTGTTGAACAGAAAATTGAATCAAATAAGCAATAAGCCCTATTGTGAAAAAGAGAATCTTGTTTAGTGTGGCATTTTAAAGGTAATGGAAAAGCACATTATATAGGCTGCAGGAGTACAGTGCAAGAAGCACATGCTTAGTCACAGATTCTTGAACATGGGAAGCTAACATGTTTTCTTTGGCTGTTCAAACTGATGAGCCACTCTTAGTTGTATGCCCAAGTGGCTAGATGACTATGACTGGGGCTTAACTTTTGCTGAGTTTTTGTTAGAAACAAAATGTTTGTTTATAAGTTTCAGTTAACTTCCATAAACTTTATAGCTACACAGAACACAATCTAAGGAAGTTATATGTCTCAGTAATGCCTGCGTGTTTCTATTCATAATGTGCAATCAAAATGTGTGGTGAAAGTTTAAGTTTAAAAAAAAGAATGCATGGGGCTGATGAGATATCTCAGCAGTCTAAAGAGCCTGCTTAGGCACTCTTAGGCAAGTGTAGGGACTGCGGTTTGATTCCCAGCAGCACATGCTATGCCAGCTCCATTCTCAGGGCAGACTGAGCTCGTTATATATATATAATACACTAAAAGACATAATGCCACTAATTGGCTCTCAGACTATTCCCTCTTGCAGGGAGTATATTTGTTCCATTGTTCGTGTCACTTTTGGAAGAAGTTTTCAGTCTTCTATTTGGAATTAATATCTTTATATAGTGCAAGAAAAGTATGGGGAATGTTGCTACTGAGAGCCATCCAGGGTAAAGGTGGGCTTCTGACGGTGTTTGGGGGCATCCTCATCCTCCTTAGTTGTTGGAACATGTGTGATTGTGGAACTTGTGGCTTTTCCTCAGGATCAAAATGTTCTTAAGAGCAAATGCTCTTTGAATTAGTTTTGAGCATCCACCAAACCATGGAGTATACCTAAAGACTCTTGAGAAAGGGAACTTTCAAATCTGCTTCAGGAAGTGAAAGAATGATTGAATAAGAGTGCTGAGAAATAAAAAGAAGCATTCTGAGAGGGACCAAGAGCATGCTTTCTTTTTTTTTTTTACTAAATTTTTTTTTTTAAATCTAAACACAGTATTTTCTGATGATAGCTCATGTCCAACTACAAGGGTAATTCATCCGTAGAGGAAAAATGGGCTAGTACCAAAGGAGAGCTGAGAGGAAATTTTCAAGCCAGTATTACTTGGCAGGGAAATTAATATTTGTTTTGCCATAAACTATTTAAATGAACAGCATACTGATTTTTATAGTATCACTATGTAATTTCTCTACTGGACACGTGCTATTTCCTTTGGGAAATGACATTATCTAATCACAAAATTATAGTTTTTCTTACTAGCATTGCAGTAAGGGCCTATCCTTGTTTCAGCTACATCCCCAGTCCTTTTTATGTTATTTTTTAATAGTGAGCCAGAGTGTCGCTTAGTTACTGGGGTAATACTGTTACTTGTTAGTTTCTTTTCATAAATATTTACAACCCAACATAAATACTTTTAAAGAAACTTGAAACTGGAATTATAAAAGATTATTTAAAAGAATAAAATAAAATAAACAAAAAATAAATTTAAAAAGATAAAAAATAAAAGATTATAATGTGTACAGTGATGTAATGCTTAATTTATTTTAGGTTCTTCATATGCAGTCATTATTTTAGAACTGTTAAGCAGTACAGTTGCCAATATATTCAATAAATAACTAACCATTAGGGCCAGGGAGATAGCTCCGTGGCACAAGTGCCTGCCTGGCAAGTGCAAAGTTTTGAGTTTAAACCCCGGTCCCGCAAAACAACAAACAAACAAACAAAACCCCCAAAGAAACCCTAATGATTGCTATGGAACTCTAAACTACAGCAAATCTTAAAACTTTCAGGTGACCCCCAGTACCCCATCTAATACCAGTCCCACCCCCGGGTGTGCTGCACCAGCTACTGAGTCCAAGCGTGGTTGCGTGCCCCTGTAATCCCAGCATTGGGGAGGCTGAAAACAAGAGCATCACTAAGAGTTCAAGCGGCAAACTGAGACCTTGTACAAACAAACAAACAAACAAAAAATAAGAAAAGAAACTTTTCAAATATCTTGAAATAGGATTGTAAAGACACAATCTGAAGCATATGTGTGTGTGTGTGTGTGTGTGTGTGTGTGTGTGTATGTATTTGATGTACATCCTTGTTATCTTCAATAGAGACTTTTATTCACTTTTGTATGTTTTACTCCATCTCTTTTAATAAATCAGTGTTCTGTTCTCCTGTGCAATTTCTACACAATTTTACTTTGGTTTCAATTCTACCTCATCTACTCTTTCCCTGCTCTCATCCTTTGGGAAAATTTTTTCTTCCATTCTCAGAATATTCTTTCCTAAAACACAGAGAGATCATGTTACTTTTCTACACTTTTCAACAGATTCTAATATTCCTCAAGTCCAAAGCCATTCATCAAAGGTAGGTTAGGGCCAAATCGGTGATCCTGCACATACTGTACCTTCTGGCTTCATGTTCTGGGTTCCTCGTTCATTTGTTTAGGTCTGCGAGCCACCAAGCTTCTTTCATACATGCCTGTGAGGCAGGAGATACACACAGCAAGAGTGGGCAATCAGCAATTCTTCGCCCGGAGCTGTTATTGTTGCTTAAGAAAAAATAATGAAAATAACAAAAGCACAAAGGATACTTTTGGAAGTCATATTTACTTCTACGTATTTAGAAATAAATAATGAATGATGAGAAAAATTCAGTGGTAATGGATTTTAGGAAAGAAATATTCTTTTTTTTTTTTTTTGTCTTTTTGAGACAGGGTCTCACTATGCAGTTCAGGCTGGCCTTGAGCTCACTTTTGTAGCCCAGGCTGGTCTCGAACTCACACCGATCCTCCTGCCTCAGCCTCCCGAGTGCTGGGATTACAGGCGTGCGCCACCACGCCCGGCAGGAAAGAAATATTCTGAGCAACAAGATTTCAAGGGGACAGTGCCTGAATGGGGACGTAAGCTAAATAAACAATTAAGCAAAATGAAATAACGAGCAGCTCAGGAAGGGAGTGCGTGAGGCCATAAGAACGTGCGCCAAGGACAGGCGTGTACTGGTCTAGAAGCAGAGATACAGTCCTCCAGTCAAAGGAGAGGAGTAAGAGGAGCCGTTTTGGTGGAGGCGGGGTCTCAGTCACTCAAAGCGCTATTTTTGCTGTGACAGATGAGCTGCCTTCGCGGGGTCTTTGCAGGGTGATCCTTGGAGAGTTCTCACTAGCCCAACACATTCTATTTGCTCTACTAGAATAAGCCACTTCCCGTCACTAAATTCACATTAAGAGCCCTCGTCTGGGTTGGTAGTGCCACACAGAAATTTCCTCAGTTTATTTTGGTCACCACATTTTATGAGACTATTGTAAACATGATATTTTAATTTCTACTTTGATTGTAATCACGTGGATGAGTAGAATGCTGTGTTAAAAGAATTTTGACTATTTTATTTAGATGGCCCATCTTGGCAGTTTAGGCCTATTGAGTGAGCTTGTCTATTACTACACAACATTAGGAAAAACATTAACACAGGACGAAGATAATTTATTTTAAAAAACTCTGCTATAACTGGCCTAAAACACTCATCTCTGACAAAACAAAACAAAAAAGGGGGATATAAATAAAAGACTGTGACGTTGTATGTGTGTGAGTGCATGCATGCGTGTGTGTGTGTGTGTGAAAAACATTCATATGCATATGCAAGATAGTTAAGACAGAAATACAGCTACTCTGTCTTAATTCATTGAGAAGAAAGGTTTGTACCAATATTGTTTAGACAGATATCATGTCTGTATCTTGTCCTCTGAATACTAGGAAGATAATAATATGCAATGTATTAATTACGGTCATATTAACCTATTTTGAAACTTTCATTGCTATTCTTTTTTCTTATTAAAATGAATAAAAACATTTTATTTCCAAACTATTTTAAATCCCATTTTTATCATCTGATTGTAAGTGTACATTTCAGTGTTTTCTTTATATTTAATTGAAATTAATAACGACTTTTCCATGAAAAACCCAATGTTCTGATGCAGTTAATATCTTGGTATATATAATTCCTGAATTGGAAAAAGAAGGAATCGATTAGCAAATCGATTCTATGTCCTGCATTTTAAAACAATTTATTCATTTATGAGTTTATGACAATTTCCTAGAGGCTTATGTTTCTGCAAAGCTAATAATGGCATTAAATGTATTCCTAAATACAGATTTCAATGGTTACATATTCATTGAACATATAAACAAGTACTTTTATGGATATTATATTTGAGGGTCAGTTGCTCAAGATAAAGTATTTGTGAAAACAGAAGAAAAAAAAAAAAAAAAAAGGCTGCGATACGCAACATGTGAGAAAAATGGGAAGGGCCTCCGATCGCCCAAGAGCAAGTTCGCATTCCCCCAGGGCCCCCGGTGCTAAGGTCTCCTCAACAGACACCGTTTCCTTCGGGGGCTCTCTCAGTAGTGATTTCAGAGTGCTGAGCCCCATTCCTCTGCCATTCTCAGATCATTCCAGCAAAACAGCGTGGGATGCCCACTCTTCAGTCTGCTCCTGCATCCAAAATTTGACTGTTCTGTGCTCTGCGCTGCTGTGGTTCCCTGGGCTGTGAGCAGAGTGCCAACTGCTGCTGACTCGAGGATCTCCTGTGTGTCTCCTTCATAACTGGGAATAGCTTCGGAATAGCTAGCAGCGGTACCCAGTGATAGCCAGCAGCCACTTACTAGCTTGATATAATTTCTGTTCAACAATGAACTTATTGTTCTTATATATCATTAGACAATTTAAGATTAAGATTTGTTCATGTTTTATTACCTATTTCTAAAAGAAAGAGTGGGGAAAAATTTATGTGAAAAGGTTTTCATAAAGGCATTTGTATTGAAATCATGTACTCAAGCAAGAAATGTGTGAAGATTACGGGGCTAGACGGTTTTACGCATTCTCTATCTTTTTTGTGTGCCATTGTGATTTTCTACAGTGAATCCTTAATCTCTCTAAAGACTAAATCACCATAGCCTTTAAAAAATTAATTAATTAGTTAATCAATTTTAAATGTATTTGGTCTCACTGTGCAGCTGGGACTCATGGTATTCCTCCAGCTTTCAGCAACCCTAGTACTGAGATTATAGGCCTGCCACCAGGCCTGGCCTCTGAGGGTCAGGGCTGGTGTGACATGTGTTGCCGGGGATCGAACTGTGTCCCTGAGCTTACCTACACCCCCCTAAGCAAGAGCTTTGGTCTGCTGAGCTATCTTGCCTGCCCACCTTTGGTTTTTATAGGCTTATTACTACTGTTTACTGTTCTGAGAAAACGAAAATTTTGTTTAGAAAAAAATTGCCCAGATAAGGTTGAAAGTGAGAGGGTTTTCCTACGTTCAGGATTGCACTGAATATAGAAATACACCAAACAAGTAGACACAATTCCATTCCGATTTTGTTGTGCTCTTCACTGCAGATCCATTTTTAGTAGTCTCTTGACATTCAAAATCGCATAAAGAAACAGTAGGACATTTTAATGCTGGTATCACCAGGCTTAGTTTTGATTTCAATATTGATTGTTTTTCCTTCCACAGACAACATACGTTTTGTTTTTCCTTTCAATTGTCTTTTTT
>PVJA010045621.1:0-15538 GCA_004027025.1 Myocastor coypus | reverse complement strand
TGGTTTGGGTGGGCATGGGTCCTGAGATTGCCTCCTACTCCTTGTTGTTATCATTTTGTATGGAAGCGACCTCTGCACTTTGGTGGTGTTATGCTGTGTCTATGGGCGTTTGGTCTGGAGACTCCAAGGTGGTTCTTCTACAGAGGTTCCTGACTCTTGTGTTGGGGCTCTGGCTGCTAGCTTTTGTGAATCCTGGCGGGTGTGGTCTGTAGGTGGAGGTGGAGCTTTGGGATTGAGTAGTCCTGGTAGGCTCGTGGACCAGATCAGTTGCCAAACGGGCTATTTGATGGGTTCGTTGCTGGAGCTTGGGCTGGACGGGTTAAAAAAATAAAAGGGGGGGGTGGGCAAAGGGATGGCAGGCCAAGGATCCTGACCCAGCCGGTGCGATTTGGGTCTGGGCTGGAATAGGAAGTTAGTCTCGGGAACGCAGAGGCGGGGCATAGGGGCGCAGGGAGCTTACCCGCGGTGGGCGTGCAGGCTCATCTCCCAGTGGTGCGATTTGCGTCTGGGCTGGAACAGGAAGTTAGTCTCGGGAACGCAGAGGCGGGGCAGAGGGGCGCAGGGAGCTTACCCGCGGCGGGTACGCAGGCTCAGCTCCCAGCAGTACGATTTGGGTCTCGGCTGGAACAGGAAGTTTATCGCGGGAACGCAGAGCCTATCTTTGACCTTAAATGCCACCCAAGGTCTGTGTTCTGGAGGTTCAGCCCCCACCCAGCTCAGCGTACTGTTGAAGGTGATGAGGCCTTAAGAGGTGGTGCCTAGTGAAAGGAAGCTATGCCACCAGGGATGCATCCTTAGAAAAGATACTAATATCCCTGCCTCACTTTCCCCTGGGTCTCCTGGTTGCCACAGTTAAGTAGCTACCTCTGCTATGCTTCCCCACCAGAATGTGTGGTACTGTTTCAAGTCCAGAGCAACAGGATCAAAACACCAGGGACTCACATCTCTGAAGCCATGAACCAAAATAAACCTTTCCTCCATGTGAGATATAATGAGATTTTATCATAGCAACAAAGAGCCAACTGACCCAGAGCTGTAAATTTCTCTCAGTACTGTTTTGCTAATAACCTATTTGTTTTAACCTCCTTTAGTGTAAATGAATCAGCTGTGACACAAAGCACGTACACGTTTATCAGACTATGCCTGTATTGGTCAGGGTTTTACTTAGAGGAACAGAATAGATATAACATAAGGAATGGATATTAACACAAAGTATACAATCTATAAGGAATTATAAGATTGGCTTACAGTAGTCAGCCACAGAGTCAGATGAGGAAGCGTGCACAGGGCGTCTGCCCGCTCCGGACTGAAAAATTGCATCCTGAGGTCTGGACTTCACTGCAGCACTCCGTGTAAGTCTCTATCTCTCAGCTGATGGGTCTGTGATAGAAGACGGAAGTGTCTGTAATGGACGCTAAAGAGTCTGCGACGGATGGCGAAAGATCCAAGCTGGAGGCCGAAGAGTCTGCACTGCAAGCCAGATGATGAAGTCCAGGCTGAATGCGAAGACTGAAGCTTCTCCAAGGAATTGAAGTGTTAAATCCTTCTTCAGCCCTTTAAAAAGTCTCTTTTTGCTCAGTCATTCAGATGTGGGACCATTGTGCCCTAGGGTGGAACCAATCATACCCCAGGATGGGCCCTTGATCCTGCTCTAGGGAGAAAGCCAACCATATCCTAGGCAGGCCCTGGTCACGCTCCAGGGAGGAACCAATTGTATCCCAGAGAGAGGCTCCCACCAACAGGGAACCTGTCTGCTGAGACATTCAGCCAACTTGACACATTGTATCAACCACTACAACACCAAAGTGTTTTCCAAGGTGGTAGTGCTAGTGAGCATTTCTGTTAGCTCGGTGTCTACACCAATAATCAGCACAGGCCAGGAGCCCTGAGATTACTGAGAGGAGGGCAGACAAGCTAAGCAGGTGCTCAGTGTCAAGGACTTCTGCCCTGGCATGAACTCCACAGAGGATGCCTCTGTCCCTCAGAATGAGAGCACTGGGGCAAAACAGTTCACTTTCAAAGTTGTGCAAAGCTTGGCAGTTGATCCACTTTAAGTAAATAGATTCCTGAATTTCTCGAGGCAGACACGTCACGCACTTCACGCAGCTCTCAACATTGTTCAGTCCCCTTTTCTTCATCATTTTTTAATGGTGGTTTAATTTACATTTGACTGATGATTAATGAGGGTGGACATATTTCCATATGTTTGTTAGGCCCTTGTATTCTTTTTTTGTGAATTTCCTTTCCAGGGCTATTGTCCACCTTTAATTGGATTACCTATGTTCTGCTTATTAATTATGAGAACTTCTCTTTATAGATTCAGCATGAGTCTTTTGTTAGGTCTTTGTATTGCAAATATTTTCTCCTATTCAAACTTGTCCTTATTGCCATTGCACAGTTTCTTATTGTAAATTAATTTATAAAAAATGTTAGTCAAAATTAACCTGAAATATTTTATCTTTCTGGTTATTTTTCTAACTTATAATATCTTCCTCATTTTGTTCTTCTACTTACAAAATTTATGAAGTGTTATTTTCATAATTTTGATACTAGTATTTATTTATCTCTCAGCTTAATTCTATGAACCAAATTAGTCTTTCATAAATCCACATTTCCAATTATTCATGCTCTCCATTTTACACTTTTCTGTTTCATGAACATGTCCTAGTTACTTCTTCACTTTAATTATTTTGTGTTTAATTGGCTACAATCTCCTTAGGTGTTTTTTTTTTATTATTATTATGGCCATCTCAGCCTACCCTGGGGGTGGGGATGCCACAGCATGTGGTGCCAGGAATCGAACTCCACAGGGTCCCTGTGGTTGCCTAAGCTTGCCTAAGCAGGTGCTTTAGACTGCTGAGCCACCTCACTGGGCATCCTTAGGCTTTAAAGTTGTCTTTTACTTAGCCACCTCTTCTACCTGGAAATTTAATTTCATCCCCCATGTTTGGAGAAAAAATATTTTATTCTCAATATTAGCAATATATTTTTAAATTTTTATAAAACTACTTTGATTCCAGTTTAACACAAAAGAGTAGAGAACTTGGTTTTGCTATTGATTAGAGATTAAAATACTTTAAATAGAATCATTCTGCTAGAATTTTTGAAGATTGATTTGAGGCTTATTTTAAGATTATTTTGTATGATACATATTATATCTGGTAGAAAAAGTTTGTACTTTACTATCATTTGTTAGAAGTAGGCTTCTAGATGTGTCAAGTAAGTCAGTTTCATAAAGCTTGTTTTAGATTGTCTTGATATTTTTTCTTTTATCAATTTCTATGAATTACTGAGTAAAGTGTGTTAATATCTTCAGTCTAGTTTTCACTATGCTTATTTCTCACTTTCTTTCAATATTTTCTATACATATTACAAACATTATTATAAAAGAATTAGTGGTGAATTGACCCTTTTAATCATCCAGTTTTCTTTGTCTTGAGCAATATTTTGTGTCATAGAATCTGTTGTACATATAATGTGGTTTGTTTTATTCTGATTTTTTCAATTTCTGAACACCTAAGGTTGCCTTTCTATTTAAATGAGTTGCAAATTTTTTGCTAGTTCCTTTATGTAGCAGCAGAGGCCTTCTACCTCAGGTGGCACCATGTGTATAAAAGCATTCTGGGGAAGAAAGTAATTTCAGAATACAAGCACAATTTCCACCTTTCTAGGATCTTGGCCCTTTGCTACTTATGCCTTAGGCAGGTTTAATCCCGTTTTTTATAAATTTGCCTCCAACAGGAACGTTGGCCTTTTCTAATATATGTGAAAAAAGAAAGACACATCTCAAAGCTATCTTTTAAGAAAAGATTAGGAACATTCCTTGCCATTAGTCTTCACAATACTTCTCTTCCTTTTGCTCTAAATTGTCATTTGTTGGTTGGAACTGTAGCAAAATTTGGGGGTAGGTTTTGTTCTGTTTCTAAATTATAGAGTTCAGACTTAAGTGAGAGGTTACCAAATATTTTCTTAGAGATACATACCTATCATGCTGTACAGAGTCTGGAGTCCTTGTGCCTGCTACTCACCTCTGCTCTGAAGGCACAGAAAGCGATGGGAGACATTATAAAACTGAAAGGCTGTGGCTGTGCTCCAGGGATGTTTCATGTGCAAAGGTCAGGTCTTACTTTAATCACATTAATCTTTGTGATAAGAAGCAGCACAAAATGATTTAATTCATGGTTTTTTTATATTATGTAATATTTTTAGTTCACCAGAGTAATTCTGTTTTCAGTAGTCACTCAGGATTCTAGCTAAGGGATACCATTGGCTTTTAAACAGAAAGGAATACATTGTTAACAAATATATTCATTCTCCACCGGCTGAGCACATGACCCTGCCCACTCTTAAGGCCACCCTAAAACGCAATCTTGTATCTGCCACAGGCTGTCGGAGGCAGAATGTACAGCAGGAATGCTTCTTCTTGTGGGTTTTAGCTTTTCTCCTGTAGTTTTTCAACATTAAACATCTCCAGCTGTGTCTTTTAATTTACCAGTTCTGAGCTCAGGAAGTATCTACATTTTTAAAATGTTCGTTAAAGTTTTACATTGAATGGCTAATTTTGACATCTAAAAGTGTGTCTTAGTTACGTTTTCTCATTGGTACAGCAATGCATCCAACACCCAACATTAAAGGAAGAAAGGTTTATTCTGCACACAGTTTGCAGAGATTTCAGACCATAGTTCAGATCATGGCTGGCACAAGGGCAAGGTGGCACAGCGAGGTGACATTGCAGAGGAAAAATAGTTCATTGTGGGAAGAAGACAACGAACTAGTGCAGAATCAACGCAGCAAGCAGCAAGGGACAGGTGGCAAGCAGTGACCTTCTTTCTGTCGCTTACATTTTATCCAAACTGCCACTCTTTGAATGACAGTGCTTGCACCCAGGATGGGGCAGCCTTCAGCTTAGCACTGCACCATGAATCAGCACAGCCTGGATCCCAGCAGCACACATCCTAGAACCAGCCACCTCCCAAATGCCCTACCTATGACCACATGAGGCGTTAGGAGACAACTAACTGTAAAGTGTAACGTAGTGGTTTCTTCTTTTTTTTCAAATCTGCACTTTAAATGTATTGTTCTATGTTGGGTGTGGTGGTGCATGCCTGTAATCTCAACACTTAGCAGGCTAAAGCAGGAGTGCTCCATGAGTTCAAGGCCAGCATGAGCTACATAGTGAGTTCACAGCCAGCCTGAACTGCATAGGGAGAACCTGATTTAAACCACAACAGTAACATGTATTGCGCTGCACTTTTCTTGATGTTTTCTAAATGTCATTTACTTAGTTGTGTTAATGATTTTTAACACATCTCAGGTTGTCTATTTAGCTTAAATCCCCTTTCAAAGTGCCTCACAGCCTGTGGTTTTTGTTGTTGTTTTGTTTCTTTCTTTTTTTTTTTTTTGGGTAGGGTCTACAGGTGTTCAGGGTCTCACTAGGAGAATGGACTCTTAGTGATCCACCTGTTTACAGCTTCCCAAGAGCTAGGATTACAGGCATGCACCACCACACCTAGTCTCCATTGCCATCTCAGCATGCCCTGGGGGGCAAGGCAGGCACTGTAGGCCTGGGGATCAAAACCGTGGCCCCCACACCTGCTTGAGTTTGCTTTAATCTACAGCCTGTGTTTACTGTCCTGGATCGTCACTGTCTTCTTGCTTCTTTGACACTGAGTATCTTTGCAGCACTGTGCCCACGTGCTGTGAATATGAAAGTCCTTATTTCATGCCTCCCTGATTTTTTGACACAAAACTTCACCATGTCACTGAATTTGAACCCATTTTGTAGCCTATGCTGGTCTGGAACTCACAGCAGTCCTCCTACTGCAGCCTCCCAAGGACTGGGATTACAGGTGTGTGCCTCCAGTTTTGGCTTATTTCATCTTTTAGGTCAAACAGAAAATGAATATGTTATTGAAGAAGAATTATGTACATCATATGAAAAGGGAAAGTTTTCATTTAAAATAAATTATTGTTTCCCTTAAAGTTCATCATCACAATTTATAGAACATTCAATACTGTCTTTTCATGTCAAACCAGGTGCCTGTCCTTTGTGCGACACTTTGTACATTATCCCATATAGTATAACTTCACATTTTAAGTATTTATTAAATGATAAAATAAAAATACCTAAGCTGCCCTAAATTATTCATCTGTTACTTGGTGCAGCTAGGATTTAAATCCTGAATTTCACTCAGTGCCTGTATTCATAAAGGCATTTTATGAAGATTTCTTCCCGTCTGGTTTGTAAATTCTAATATGATTTGCTTAGTGTTTGATTTTTAAAACTACAGCAAAATTTATGTTTTTAAATAATTAGTAGAAGAAAATTCCTGGAATTACTTCTCCAGTTGTCTGCCTTTTCATCTGATGATATGCCAGGCAAACTTTTTCATGTTTTGCAATTTATTTGCAAATGATTGTGTGTAAAACCTACATAAAACATGATCTGACACACAATCTGCCTAAAGAGCTTATGCAACCTCTGATGTATGTTTGAAAGGAGCTTGTAAATATTAAACATCAACAATATAAATCTAGATCAGGTAAATGGGACTAGGTTCTCAGACTTTAGAAGTAGAAATTATGCTCATGTAACTGTCCCTCAATTCTGCAATCCTTCAAGGCAATTGCCCAAAATATTAAATGATGTAGATGCTCAAAGCAAAGTGCGTGTGTAATACTTGGGAGCCTGGCAGCTTTCTGTTCAGTTACATAAACAAACATTTACTGCTACTCATCCCAAAGGTAGTATTTAGTTTTCAGAGAAACAATAGTGGATGAAGTTTGCGCTTCTAGCTGGGTAATTTGTTTGTCTGGTTGCCTTGGAGGCCCCCTCCTATATGGGTGCTCAGAAGAACTTGAAACCCACAGAGAACATCTGCACTGACCGCTGAGTCACACTGAGGCTATACTAGGATCAACATGAGAACTAACTTCCCTCATCCCTTAGCCTCTATTAGCATCCTTATGATGTGTCAATATTAGTAATGATAACAAACTCACTAATAAACATATGAAAACCTCTAATTTTAAATATCTACATGTGAAAGAAACAGAAATGTTTTTCAGGACCTTGCGTTTGCCAGGCAAGTGTTTGTTCTACTGAGCTATCCCCCGATCCTTAAAATGTTATAAATTTTATAAACTAGTGTTTAGTATGAATTCTGCTAAGACAAAAGGAAATCCTAAACGTTTCATCTACTAATCCTAATATTCAAATCATGGGAATGGTTAGGGCAGAAACAAGCGCTCTCTCTCTCTCTCTCTCTCTCTCTCTCTCTCTCTCTCTCTCTCTCAATATTTTTTATTATAGTAATGAAAAGATTCTGTTTTCTGGCTAGCCTGATAGTTCAGTGCACTAAAGTGCCTATTTAGGTAGACCACAGCAGTCTGGGTTCAATCCCTGGTGTGCTGCGCCAGCCCCACCCCTGCAGTGCACTGTGACGTGGATTGAGACAGGGCGTGATGGTGCATACCAGTAATCCCAGCACTTGGGAGGCTGAAAAACAGGAGGATCACTATGAGTCCCATCTACGTAGTGAGACCCTATAGTAAATGTGAAAAAAGAAAGAAAAGAAAAGACTCCAGGGAAAAACAATCTGTATAGAGCCAGCAATTTTTTGGTCAGAAAGGAATGGGAGTTGAACTTGTGGATGTGTATTTCATGTTGAATGAGTAAGTAGTTTTAGAAGTTGTTTCTATTTGCATGACAGAAAAGCTCTGAGAAGATCTTTTTTAGAAAAATATAAAAATTATACCATTTCAAAATCAAAATAGAAATCAAATCATGGGAACAGAATTTGAACTGTTATTAAGTTCAGTGTTATTCTCAGTTGTTCATTGTTGTTGCTATTTTTTAATGTATTTAGTCCTGGGCCTACAAGGTCTCACTGTGGAGATCCAAACTCATTGTGATCCTCCTGTTTTCAGCCTCCCAAGTGCTCGGATTACAGGCATGCACCTCCGTGCCCAGACTCAGTCACAGTCTCAGTGCACCCTGGGGGATCAATCCCTGGTCCCTGCATCTGCTCAAGCAGGTGCTTTTGTCTCCTGAGCTATCTAGCCAGCTCAGTGTTGTTTTAATGTCCTGGAGAAAAGCACCTCACTTGTGCAAAGTGGGTTTTTAGGGAAGATTTCCAAGAGCCTCTTCCAACAAAATATCAGACCTCTACTACGGCCCATAGTAAAAGTTTGGGTCACAACCTAATGATACAGAATGAGCTTAGGAAACTATCTTTAAAGAAAATTGAACTGTGATTTGGGAGACATGAATAATAATGTCAATTCTCTCTCAAATATCTGTTTGACTCTGGACAATTAAGTTAATCTTTCAGAAATTCTGATTCTGAAACTGTAAAATGAGAATTATAATACCTGTCTACTGTTGAGCAGATCAAATCAGATATTGCACCCGAAAGCACCTTAATGTGAAAGTGCTGTACATTTGGGAAGAATTATTTTTTTGACTCAGAGATGCCCTTCAGCTGAATCCACTTGTAAAAATCTTAAGGTGTCCGAAAGTAACTTTTAACAGTACCAGATTTGGAGAATTTTACCTGTTATGTATCAGGTTAAAACATATGATAGGAGAGAAATGAGGAAAAGAAGGAGGAAGGGAGGAGAGAGGGAAAGATGAGTGTTTGTGTTCGGCCACAGTTTGAAAGCTTAATTGCCAACATGGATTTCTGAAGAGCAGGAGTTTTGAAAAATGTTTTGACATTGAAGACTTCATCCTCATTAGTGGATTTGTGTTTTCTGAAGTAGCTTAAAAGGAGCTGCCTGTTTCCCTTCTGTCATGTGAGAGCAGAGCATCTATGCTTGCCACCCTATGAAGACACAGACAGAGCCTAGGGCAAGCTCTTCATGATGTCAAGTTAGCTGTTGACTTGGGTTTAGATTTCCAGGCCCCAGAACTGTAAGAAATGAATTGGTCAGTTTCAGTCTAAGGTATTTTTATAGCAATAGGAAAATAAGATATAGAGAGATACATGGATAGAGATAGATAGATAAATAGATACATACATACATGCATAGATGCATAGGTAGATACATAGACACATAGATACATAGAAAGATACATAGATACATAAACATATCCACATCACACTATCATACAATGAAATATATGAAAATGTTTTAATAGCTTGTTGTAGGCTTCCCTACTGCTTTCTTGCACTCGCACACAATAAATAAAAATGCATCTCTAAATTGGTCTTTTTTTCATATTTTCACATATTACATACACTTTCAATGGTATCAAAATTTATTTCTGACATCATACTTTCAGTTACCTACTAGGTCATCATTTTGCATGACACTGGTAGAGGTATTAAAAATATTATTTATGCATTTATTTGACATTATACTGACATAACAAATATCATGATGCCTGCAAAACATGATGACCAAACATGGTCCTCATCTCTTTGCCCAATATAGAACCAGTTTACAGAGGCTGATCTGATCTAAGTTTTTGTTTGTGTTTTGTTTTTTATTTGTTTGTTTGTTTGCTTGCTTGTTTTGGTGCTGAGTATTAGACCCTGGACCTCATGAATGCTAGGCAAGAGTTCTATCACTGAGCTACATAACCAGCCTCTTATTATAAGTATTTATAGTATTATCTTTTACTTTCAAAAGTATCCCAGTTTAGGGGCAGCCAAATTGCTCAGTGGATTAAAGCACTTGCTTAGCAGATGCATGGACCAGTGTTTGATTCCCAGCATGCTCTGCTGGCCCTGCATCCAGAGTGTGCTGAGATGGTGACTGAGACTGGGCATGGTGGCATGTGTCCATAATTCTAGTGCTTGGGAGGCTGAAAATAGGAGGATCACTATGGCTCTGATCTGTGTAGTGAGACCCTGTACTAAATGCATTTTAAAAAATGAAAAATTATTCAAATTTGGTAATACATTTCATTTTACTGTGTTTTGGTAATTCATAATAATTCCATGTAAAAATCCTTAATTGCAATTACCATGTAATGATAAAGATTAATGATTCTTATTCTCCAACTAATATAAAACATGTATGTTTACCTGAAAATGAAGAAAAATTCAGATTATGTGGATAGTACATATTATGGGATGATTTGAAAGCCTGTGTAGTTGTCTGTTTCTGCTCCTTAGCCATCCTACCATGAATCCTATGTGAGCACAATATCAGGGAAGTCCTGAGCCAAAGATGTACAGTCAATGGCATATCTGTCCATCAGCAAGGAAGATTTTGGAACTGAACTGAGCTTGTAGCTCAGTGTCAAATCAGTTTCCTAGTATGCAAGGACTTGAGTTTGATCTCCAAAAGTGATAAAGAAAGAAAAGAAAGAGACAAAGACAGAGGGAGAGAGGGTAGACAGACAGGCAGGCAGACAGACAGACAGACAGACAGACAGACAGACAGACGGACGGACGGACGGACGGGCGGGCGGGCGGGCGGACGGACAGACAGACAGACAGACAGAGACAGAGACAGAGACAGAGACAGAGACAGAGACAGAGACAGAGACAGAGAGAATGATTTCAGCTCCCTGCCTCAGCCCAGCACCCCTCCCAGTGGTGCTGAGCACCCCGCACACACTGCTCTCCAGCCTGGAGCGTGCTCAGCCTGCTCTTCTCCTGTCTCCTGGTCTTCCTCCAGGTTTCTTAATCTTCCTTGGTCTTGCATCCATCTTATTCTGTGAGGGGCCTGTATTTCTCCACCTGCTCTGCCCTTAAGGTTGAGCATAGGGCTGCTTCCTGGTCTGCATTGCATAAGGAATTACACAATAGAAATGGTGTGCATTGTTTTGTATGCTTTTTTATTATAAAACATGTTAATGTTTTATAATCTCTTCCTACAGACTTATTGTTTAAAAGCATACACAAATCTTTTTTGCCAAGAAAAATTATTTTACTTCCGCTTTTTAAAAATTATTTTATTTACTATTTTTTCTTGTTTCAGAAACTTTATTTGTTTATTCACTCATTTTTATGGCCAGCTCAGCCCGCCCCGAGGGCAGGGCTGGCACAGCATGTGGTGCCTGGGATCGAATGGCAGTCCCTGACGCCGCCCAAGCTTTCCCAAGCAGGCGCTTTAGACCACTGAGCCATCCCGCCGGGCCCCTACTTCCGCTTTTTTATGTTAGTCTTGAAGATTAGGTGACCCAAATATGTAATTCGGAGATAGGAGAGCCTTGTCCAAACTGTATATGAGTAATACTAACTTACTATTGTTTTTTGTTTGTTTGTTTGTTTGTTTTTTTTTTTGATGGTGCTGGCCTCAGGACCTTGCACTTGCCAGGCAGGTGCCACTGAGCTATTTCCCTGATCATCATTTATTCTTTCAGTTCACCAAGATTGTGAGATCGTGAAGTTTTGTATATTCTATTAGAAAGTGTTAAATATCCTGCTTAATATGAACATGGGTTGCGAAAATATGACTCTGGCACAAAAACTTGCTTTGGGCATGAAGTTGAAAAGAAATTGCTGGAGGCTGAGACATTATCGAACTCCATTTGACAAAGAAAACAGTGACACAGGTGCAAAATGTACCACAGAGGGAAAGATTTAGAGTGGAGCTAGTAGTGAAGCATTAGCTGCTATTGGTTGATCGAGAAATTATTACAAACAAGACATGCGCTCAACAAATACTTATCGTACTTCCAAACAGTATTAAATTGGAATGAAATGGAGAACACTCAGCAAACTCCAACTTTAAAGGTTTGGGAAACTCTGCTCTGAGGTCCAAATAGTGAAGAGTAGGACAGCGGGAGAGTTCAAATAAAAAATTCCTGGTAAGAGAACGTGAATCAGGGCAAGGAGCAGTCCGTGAGTGGAGATGGCATATGGTAAGTTAAAGGAGAGGTGTGAGGGTCACCGTGAAAACAAGATAATGGCCCTAAGACCTAACCCTCTTAGAATATCTGTGTGTAGTCACTGACACACAGAACTAAAACCAAGTGGATCAGGTTTCAAATATTCTAAGAAACAAAATATCTACAAAGTAACAAGCCGAGAACTAAAATGTTATTCCAGAAACAAACAGGCTTGGAACCCTTAGGGAAAAAAATGCCCAGACAGTATATACAGAACCCAAAGAAGAAAGGGAGAGGCGAGCCTTGCAGGGCTGTGGGTAGCAGAATCATGACTTTTCTGGATCTGTACCTCACAGTGGGATGGGAGAGGATCGCTGTCTTTCTACACAGTGACTGTGATCCTGACTGCTGCAACATAGGTGTTCCCTGTACTCATCTCCATTCTGATCATGCTACCATTCTTTGAGTGTGTGTGTGTGTGTGTGTGTGTGTGTGTGTGTGCATGCATGCACATCTGTGTGTGTGTTTATTGGTTCCAAACTCCCTGGGAGACGACTGTGTGTTGCTCAAGCCTTGCACCATTTCTCCATCGGTTCATTCTTAGCTCCAAATTCATCCTTTATATCTGACCTGGGACAAAGTATATGGACTCTTCATAAATTTTACTTCATTATTTGATATAATAGAAGACACTGGACAGAGATTCCAGTCAAAACAGTTTCACCAGCTGCTCTTGCTGTGATTCCGGTTCCAGAACTTGCTGATGCACCACATGCAGCTTCATCTGAGTCCTTGCAGAACAGGGTGGGCAGCAGATCCCAGCCTCCAGCAATTTGCCTGCCATCTCCTCTGAATAATCTATCTATCTATCTATCTATCTATCTATCTATCTATCTATTTATCTATCATCTATCTACCTATCTATCATATTAAAATATGTATATACAATATCATATATCATATATTATGTATGTTATATATTATATGATATATTATAAAATGTATCATATAATATAGATCATATAATTTATTATATCTAATATTCATGTATTATACAATTAATATAATATATAATATGTATTATATAAATATATTATATAAATTAATTTCAATGAGAAAAAACGGCAATGAGAGTTTCAAAACAGGTTAGTAGGACCATTACAATAATTAATACATTGCATATTGGTGTCTTGATAGTAATTATTCCGAGTAAAAAATTCAGACATGATATCTTGTCTAAACACTATTAGTACAAATCTTTCTTCTCATTGAACTAAGTAGCTGTATATCTATCATATTTTTTTCACTACAAAATGGTCCCTCATTTATATCCCCATTGTATTTTTGCTTGTGACAGATAGGTGTTCCACTTGCATTCAAATAATGTAGGAGCATGCATTCATCAAAATATCCAATATAGTGCAATAGACCATAACAGTAGTGGGTTATTAGCAGAACTGGCCAGGTCAGACATTGTTGACTTGAGTCTTTTAAAGCTTAGCATATTAATATAGTTTTACTTTTTATACCTCAGACATTTCTGCTGGATGGTTAAGATCAAGATAAAGCAAGACCTATATAACAAAATAATGTAACTCTTACATCTGACAAGGTCAGTCAAATCCCCTCCGGATTTAGCCTGAAATCATGTATAGCCTGTTGTGGGTCTTTTGTCAGTGTCAGCCATGTAGATGAGTCAACGCCATTGCTTGACCCATTTGTTCTATGTGAAATCCTGATAGGCGTTTTTCTTTCTAGATCACTCTGCTTAGGCACACTATTCATCGTCATGTTATCTCTAAGGCATTTGATATTCTGAAATATAGTGATGGTAAGCTCAAGTGCCAATGTTATAGGGTAATAATATCATTAAGCTTCTCTGGATAGCTAACAACTGAAGTTTGCAGAACAAAAACTTCTATCTTAGTTGCTCTTGTTGCTGGGACAAATATACAATACCCAAAATGAAGGAAGGGAAGGTTTATGCAATTCACAGTTATGAGAGATTTCAGCCCATATTTGGCTGGCTCCAAGGCTGAGTGGAACCAGCCAGAAAAGAATCCAGTCCATGGCAGCAGGACAGCAACAGAGACAACAGACCAACCAGGGTAACAGAAAGCAACAGAGAGAGTCTGTTTCTCTGTCTCTCTTACAATAAAATCAGGCTATCACCTGAGGCTGGGAAAAGCACAAACACCCATAATCCAAGCAGTACTAAACTCTATAATCCCAATAGTACTAAAACACATAATGCCAGTAAATCATGAGTTAGTCTCAATCTCTACAAGTCCCTGCCCCATAACTGCATGAGGCTTTGGGAGGACAACTGGACATAAACCGTAACATTACACCCGTGGACCCCCAAAGTCTCATGCACATCCCTTTATGCAAAGATATTTTAGTCCATCTCTAAAAGTTATGAAAGTTCTAACAGTTTCAGCATTGCTGAAAAGATCAAGACTCAAGTCTCCAAGATCCAAGGCAAGCTCTCAACTGTGATCCCATGTACAAAAGAAAAGTTAAACATATTCAACATTCAAAGGCACAAGATAAACATTACCATTCCAAAAGTTGCAAACAACAGGGGAACACAAAACACTGGTACCAACAAAAATCCAAAATCCATCAGGACATTAAATCCCACAGTTCCAACTGGAACATTCAAAGCAGTCTACACTGAGTTGTGAGTTCCAAAGGCCTTGTATTAGTCTGGCTTTGCTCCCTCTTCAGTTTCCCTTAGACAATCCATATCTCTGGTTTTTACAAACTTCTGAGATTTGTACTGAATTCGTTTCTCATTCTCTGCTTTACATACTGTCCTCACAGGGGCACACTGTCTGGCCTCCCAGATCTTCCTCTGAAATCAAGGTGGAAGCCTTCTTAACCTCACAACTCTTGCATTCTGAATGTGCCTTAAACCATCACCTCATGGATGATGCCAAGGTCTGCTACCAGCTGGGGTACTAGCCAGGCTTTCTTCTTAGTTGTAGGGGTCAAGTTCCTGGATTATTGAACACTCTGACCTTGATGTTGAGAAACAAATTCTCCATGCCAGCTCCATTTTGGAACTTGGTATAGCTGCTACCACCATTCTGGAATATGGGTCTCTGTAGCTTGCTTCTCAAGGCAAAATCTCTCTCCCTTGCAAGTCTGAAGCTGCAAAGAGTGGAGACCTGCCACCTCCTATGTTGCCTTCAGTCCATCTTTGTGATTATCTGGTTTGTTTCCAGCAATGGAGATTCTTTCAGTTCCATCTTTCAGTCCACAGCTCTCGTGGTGCTTCCTTTTTGGCCAAACTTACAATGTTTTAAATCATCCTGCTTGACTTCTTGATCTTGATTTTCAAAATAAATCTGGCTAAAGGCCCCCAATAGCAACCATACTACCACCCCAGTAGTTCACTGCTTTGAAATATCTTTTGAAAGATTAGTCAGTCTACTGTAGTGGTTGATACAATGTGTCAACTTGGCTGAATGACTCAGCAGCCTGGTTCCCTGTTGATGGGAGCCCCACTCTGGGGTACAATTGGTTCTTCCCTGGAGTATCACCCAGCCTGCCTAGGATATGATTGGATTTCTCCCTAGAATGGGATCAAGGGCCCGTCCTGGGGTATGATTGGTTCCACCCTAGGGCGCAATGAGTCCACGTCAGAATGACTGAGCACAAAAAGACTTTTTAAAGGGCTGAAGGAGGAGTCAACACTTCACTTCGTCGGAGAAGCTTCGGTCTTCGCATTCAGACTGGACTTCA
>PVJA010045620.1:0-15256 GCA_004027025.1 Myocastor coypus | reverse complement strand
CTCCCCCCAGCAAAATCAAAGGATCATATAAAATCCTAGGCCAGTGATAATCAACCTTGTACAGACTGAATGCCCAAAATGCAACCCAAAGCCCATTTATCACAAAGTGCCAACACTGCAATTAAACCTAAACAGTAAGGTTTCAGTTTAGAAAAATAACTGCTATCTAATGCTTGACTGCTGGGGTGACTAAGCTAGCTTGCAAAGCACTCCTTCATGTAAGTTTGCCACCACTTCCCTAGGCTTTCCATAGAAAAGAGTGTATCTGGATCAATTCCTTCACTTGGGGGGGAGCAGAACTGCTGACTTCAAGATCAATATGGGCTAAACTATGAGTTCAAAAATGCCCACAACAACGCTGAGCGTGGTGGCTCACACCTGTAATCCCAGCACTTGGGAGGCTGAGGCAGGAGGATTAGTGCGAGTTCGAGACCAGCCTGGGCTACAAAAGTGAGCTCAGGACTAGCCTCAACTGCATAGCGAGACCCTGTCTCAAAAAGACAAAAAAAAAAAAAAAAAAAATGCCCACAACTACACAGCAAGAGCCTGTCTCAAAAAATAGACAGCCATGGTATACATGCCTCTTACCCCAGTACTCAGAAGAATGAGGTAGGAGGATCATTTTGAATTCAAGGCTAGCCAGAGAACTACATAGCAAGACTGAAAAAACAAAACAAACAAAAACTAAAAAAGATGGCTGGCCAAATAGCTCAGCAGATTAAAGCACCTGCAAGCAAGCACAGGGGCCAGGGGTTCAATCCCCAGGCCTGCCGTGCCAGCCCCACTCCCGGGGCAAGCTGAGATTGTAACTGAGATCAGGGGTGGTGGCAAGCGCCTGTAATCCCAGCTCCTAGAAGGCTTTAAACAGGCAAACCACTATAAGTCTGATCTAGTAGTGAGATCCTGAATACCCTGTAGACCTTTCCCTAAAATAAAAATTTTTTAAGTATATATATACATATATATGTATATACATATTAAATCTTTCTTTAAAAAAATCCTTCTGACTCCTCCTTTGAAGAGTACTCTTTGGAAGGAAGTGGGAGAGACAGGATCTTGATATGTAGTTCAGGCCGGCCTTGAACTCACTTTGTAGCCCAAGCTAGCCTCCATCTCCTGACAATCCTCCAGCCTAGCCTCCCTTCCAGGAGTGCTAGGATTATAGCACCCTGCCCAGCAGAAAGATACTCTTTCAGTCTATAATACACCAGTGCTGTTCATGAAATAGGACCAGAGGCTGCAGAATTTAGACCATCTTATAGTATGGCTGAGAACCACTTGCTTCACAATCATCCAAATGCTGCTTTGAAAAACATTCAGCTAGGTGTGGTAACACACCCCTATAAAAAGCCAGTAAGTGGAAGGCTGAAGCTACATGAATTCAAAGCCAGCCTGAAGCACATCATGAAAACCTTGTCTCAAAAAGACACAACCCTCCTCCCTAAGATTTTCATCTTTGCATGTCAATACATGCCTAGAATCCCAGTACTCTAGAAGATTCAGAAGGAGGAAGTTTGAGCCCAATTTGGGCAATCTGGCAATTCAGAAAGACTCTGTCTCAAAGTGGGGCTCATTTCTATAATCCCTGCACTCAGAAAGCTGACTCAAGAGGATAGATGTAAGTTTAAGGATTGCTTTGGATACACAGTGAGTTCACTGTAGTTCTCTTCATCGTCAAAGTAAAGTCCTCTTCACCAGGCATTGGTGGCACATGCCTGTAATCCTAGCACTTAAGAAGCTGGCAGGAGAAAATCATTGTGAGTTCGAGAACCAGCCTAGGCTACAAAGCGAGCTCAAGGCCAGCCTGAGCCATAGTGAGACCCTGTCGCAAAAAAAAAAAAAAAAAAAAAAAAAAAAAAAAAGTAAAACCCTCTCTCAAATGAGGGTTGGAAATGGAGGCAGCGCCACATAAGAGAAAAGCCCTGAATTCAAAATCCAACCTCCCTGCCAGGCGTGGTGGCTCACGCCTGTAATCCCAGCACTCGGGAGGCTGAGGCAGGAGGATCCATGTGCGTTCGAGACCAGCCTGGGCTACAACAGTGAGCTCAGGACCAGCCTAAACTGCATAGTGAGACCCTGTCTCAAAAAGACAAAAAAAAAAAAAAACTTGGAACTGACTATGTTACTTCTGTTAAACTTAGATTTGCAATGTAGAAACCAGCTACAATCTGGCCCACTTAATACAACACCTGAAACCAAAGGTGAGGGGTAAGTCTGGGGATCCCATTAAGACATATACACTAATAATGTGGAGATCAGGCCAAGAAACTGTTTACTTTCTCTGACCTGTGTGTGTGGGGGGGTGTTTTGACAGCATCTTGTTTTGCAGTTCAGGCTAGCCTGGAACTCATATAGTCCTCTGCCTCAGCCTCCCAGGTGCTGGAATTACAGGTGTGTGTCTCTAACCTGGCCCCCGTATTTTCCACATTCTAAGAGATTATAATGCACACTGGGAAACTTCACGTATAATAGTCACATACATGAAAAGCCAGGAAGCCATACATTTTAGTTTTCCAGATTACTTTTTTTTTTTCTTTTTGAGACAGGGTCTTGGTATGCAGTTCAGGCTGGCCTTGAGCTCACTTTTGTAGCCCAGGCTGGTCTCGAACTTGCACCAATCCTCCTGCCTCAGCCTCCCGAGTGCTGGGATTACAGGCATGTGCCACCACGCCCGGCTCCAGATTACTTTAAATGTAATAAAAAATAAAAATAAATGTACAATCAATACTTCTACAGTAAACCAAGCATGGTGGCCAACACCTGTAATGCCAGCACTTGGAAGACTGAGGCAGGAAGATTAGAGTTGGAGGCCAATCTCAGCTACATTGTGAGTTCAACGCCAGCCTGTACAATAGGAGTCCCTGCCTCAAAAGGGGGAGGGGGGTGCACAGAGCAATTGCTCAGCAGTCTGACTAAGCACCTGCCTGTAAGTGCAAGGACTTGGGTTCCAGATTTGATCCCCAGTATCATGTGTCACACCAAACAGGCCAGTGAGATGGGTGTGGTGGCACATGCCTATAATCCCAGCATGGGAGAGGCTAAAAACAGGAAGATCACTACGAATCCAAGCTGTGTATCGAGACCCTGTACCAAATACATGTTTTTTTGTTTTTTTTTTTAATAGATACAGGGGCCCGGCAGGATGGCTCAGTGGTCTAAAGCGCCTGCTGAGGAAAGCTTGGGTGGCTTCAGGGACCGCGGTTCGGATCCCCAGCACCACATGCTGCGCCAGCCCTGCCCTCAGGGCAGGCTGGGCCGGCCATAAAAATAAACAAACAAAAGTTTTGAAACAAGAAATAAATAAATAAATATTTTTTAAAAAATTATTCCTTGGACATACTTTATGCCGGGCGTCGTGGCTCACGCCTGTAATCCCAGCACTTGGGAGGCTGAGGCAGGAGAATTGGTGCGAGTTCGAGACCAGCCTGGGCTACAAAAGTGAGCTCAGGACCAGCCTGAACTGCATAGTGAGACCCTGTCTCAAAAAGACAAACAAACAAATAAATATAAAATAAAATTATTCCTAGTCCCAGAATATCTGTGAAAATGTGGAATGGTTATACATGCCCATGAAAATAATAAAATCTAAACACTCTCTGGTGAGCCAAAGAAAAAAAGCTTAGTTCTTAAAAAGCATTAATCATATAATAAAATTTAAATAGGGCTCCGGTGAGGAATAAACACAGCTAGTTAATCCCCGCCCCCAAAGTTAATTGCCAACACCAAAGGACTTACTTTCACTCTATGATGGTCAAATACACTTTCCTCAATTCCACAGAATATTAGCACTAAACTGACAATGGCTAAAATATACTCCTTTTGCACTGGAAATTGAACTCAGGACCTTCCATTTGCCAGGCAGGCAGTGTGCTGTTCAGCCACATGTCCTAAAATATATTTTCTCTAAGTATATATCCTGATTTACTGTTTTTTGTTTTGTTTTGTTTTGTTTTTGAGGCAGAATTCAGGCTAGGTATGAACTCTCTACACAGCCTAAGTGAACTTGAACTTGTGATGCTCTCACCTCAACTCACAGGTGTGCATCATCACACCCAACTGTCTTGAGTGTTTTGCATCTTTTCTTTTTTTGGCCTGTTAAATCTTACTAATCTATGTTTACAATTATGTACTTGATAAAGACATAAAGCCACAAATTCAAACCCAGCCTGGAAAATTCAGCAAGAATCTTCTCAAAACTAAAATGAGGGCCAGCCAAATAGCTCAGATGATTAAAGCGCCTGCAAGCGAGCACAGGGGCCCAGGCTTCAATTCCCCCGAGCCTGCTGTGCCAGACCTGTAGCTGTGCTGGCCAGGCCTGGCCTGCCCTGGCCTGCCCTAGCTGTAATCCCAGCTCTTGATAGGCTGTAAACAGGTCAATCCCTGAACACCCTATAGATCCTTCTCTAAAATACAAAAAAACTAAAATGAGTGGAGCTTGTGGCTGCCCTACTAACATGTTTTGAAACTGTCTCATTGTTATTTCTTATTAAAATAAATTTAAGGCCGGGCGTGGTGGCGCACGCCTGTAATTCCAGCACTTGGGAGGCTGAGGCAGGAGGATCAGTGCAAGTTCGAAACCAGCCTGGGCCACAAAAGTGAGCCCAAGGCCAGCTTGAACAACTGCATAGACCCTGTCTCAAAAAGACTAAATAAATAAATAAATTTAAGAATAAAGTAAAAAAATGTAGTATCTATATATAACAGAATACTACTCAGTTATAAAGAAAAATTTGAGACATTTGTAGGAAAATATAATGTTAAGTTAAATAAATCAGATATGTAAGCTTGAAAAAAAAAGAGTGGAGCATTAGCTCAGTGCAAGAACCTTGGGTTCAATCCCTAGTACCATCAAAAACATTTTAAAAGCTGGCAGCTGGACAAGGTGACACACACCTGTATTCTCAGCTTGTGGAAGGCTGCGGCAGGATTTCAAGGACACCTGAGTTGAAGACCAACCTAGCCTATACAGTGAGACACTCTCAAAAGAAACAAATTTTAAAATTGAGAAAACCAATTTTGGTAGTTACTGATTCTGATTTTCTTTTTATGTATTTATTTTTGTTTTTATTTTCATTTTTTTGTACAGGGTCTTACTATGCAGCCTGCACTCATAGTGAATCCTGTTTCAGCCTCCCCAACACTGGGAGGCTTACTGGCATGAGCCATCATGCCTACCAGATCTCAGTGGCCAGTTCAGCATGGTCGGGATCAAACCCTAGTCCCTGCACTTGCCTATAAAGTCACTTAATCTGCTGAGCTATCTATCTCACTGGCCCTTAATTTTGATTGCTTCAATTTTTAAAACCCACTTGATAACTATTAATTACTTTTCCTTGGGGGCAATGTATCCAATAATATATTAAAACAGTCTAGCTCTAGCAACACAACAGCAGCTACTTCACATCAGGCACTTTGACTTCTCTACATTTTGTTGTTGTTGTTTTGTTCTATATATTAGGAAAGGGTCTACAGGGTCTCACTATACAGATCGGACTTGTAGTGATCCTATTTTCAGCCTCCCAAAGTGCTGGGATTATAGGCATGCACTACCACGCCCAGTCTCCAGTCTCCATCTCCATCTCCACCCCCCACATACACAATGCCCTCCCTCCCCACCGCCATCTCAGTGGGCCCATGGGTGGGGCCCCACACTACATGCTGGTCTTGGGCTCAAACCCTGGCCACTGGCTCTGCTGATGCAGGCACTTTAGTCCTCTGAGTTATCAGGCTGGCCCTTGTATTTTCTTTTTGGAAGGATTAAATGAGATAATATAGGTGGAGTACTTAAAATGCCTACCAAACAAATGGCAGCCTTCAGTAAACAATACTTCATGTAACAGCGGAGCCTGATGCACACTCCTACTCCCAGCACTCAAGGGGCTGAGGCATGAGACTCACTAAGAGTTTGAGGACAGACTGGACTACAAAGCAAGACCCTGCCCCCAAAAAAAGAAGCAATACTCCTGATAGGGCCCTGAACACAGCTCAGCAACATGCACACTCCTACTCCCAGCACTCAAGGGGCTGAGGCATGAGACTCACTAAGAGTTTGAGGACAGACTGGACTACAAAGCAAGACCCCGCCCCCCCACCCCAAAAAAGAAACAATACTCCTGATAGGGCTCAGCAACACAGAACCTGCCAGGCAAGTAAGAGGTCATGAATTCAATTCCTGATACATGAAAAAATACACACTTCATATAAATAGAAAACTCTGGAAAGAAACAATAGTTGTTGGGGGTATTGTTTTTTGTTTTGTTTTGTTTTGTTTGTTTGTTTTTTGAGACAGAGCCTCATTATGTACTTCAGGCTGGCTTTAAACTCACTATGTAGCCCAGGCTGGCCTCAAACACCAGACTCTTCTACCTCAGCCTCCGAGTGTTGGGATTACAGGAATGTGCCATCATGCTTGGCAATACACAACTGTTAATGACAAGTAGCTTCCATGAAGATGAGGTCTAGCCAGGGGGAAAAAACCTAATTTTTTTGTATTCAGTCTTGTGTTTTAACAGATTTTCTTTTCTTTTTTTTTTTTTTTTTTTTGCCAGCTCAGCTCACCCTGAGTGCAGGGCTGGCATAATATGTGGTGCAAGGGAATGAACGTCACAGACCAATGAGGTAGCTATCTTGCCCGCCCCCTTACCCAGATTTTCAAAACTATTTTAACTGATCTCTGATGCTAAGAAATTTCTCAGTACTTGATGTGTTATAAAAGTTGAATTGTTGGACTGGGCAGATAGTTCAGCAGTCTAAGTGTCTGCCTGGCATGCACAAGGATCCAAGTTTGGAATTTGATCCCTGGTACTACATGCAGTGCCAGCCCCAGAACCCATGGCTCCAAAACCAGGTGTGGTGGCATACACTTCTAATCCCAGGTCTGGGGAGGTTGAGACAGGAGGATCAGAAGGAGTCTAAGCTGTATAGCAAGACCCTGTGTCAAACAAGTAATTTTTTTTAAGTTGAATTATCACTATTCACAAAGAAATACCATCATGTAATGATATCAGAAAGGAAAAGCCAGGCCTGGTGGCTCACGCCTATAATCCCAGCACTTGGGAGGCTGAGGCAGGAGGATCGTTGTGAGTTCGAGACCAGCCTGGACTCCAAAAGTGAGCTCAAAGCCAGCCTAAAACTGCACAGTGAGACCCTGTCTCAAAAAAAAAGAAGTAAATATACAAGCTACAGTTTCTGATTTCAAGAACCTAGTAGGTGCTCTTATGTGCTTACAATGGTCTTCACTAAAACACCAAGATGAGTGTGGTGGTGCATGTTTTTAATCCCAGCATTTGGGAGGTTGAGTCAGAAGGATCAAGAATCCAGGCCAGCCTGAGCTACACAAGTGAGTTTGAGAGCCTAAAGTACACAGCGAGACCCTATGGCAAAACAAACCAAAAACCTCTTAAATGAGAGGCTTTATTTATACCTGGAATAATTTTATCTCTCAGGGCACAATTTGACACTGGACATCTCTGTCATAAAAAGGATACGTACTACTGGGTGGCAAGGGTAGAGGCCAGGAACGCTGCTAAACAATCTATAATGCACAGTACAGGATCTAACAATAATCATCCCAAATTATCTAACAGGGTTGAAAAACCTTAAACCAAAGAGCCATTCTGTACCCTTCTGAAAGTAACTAAAATATATTCTTCACTACAGTGATCAATGAAACCTCTTACATACCAGGACCCCAAACATAGCAACAGTTGTTGAACTTTCAGAATTATAGCTGCTAAAATGGCCGGTTTCACGCTATCTACTCAATTCATTTCAAGATACATAAAACATTTTCAAATCTAACAAAAGTTCATCTAAATGATTTGAACAGATTACATTTACTATTCGTTCTTGTTTTCAAATTGCTTTTGAAGACTCAACAAAACTCAAACAATATACTACTACAGTAAAACAAAGACTGTTATTGAGTTACTGAGTCTTTCCAAATTACCTGACATTCATGCATTTCAATTAAGTGCCTTGGCTTTCAAAAACCTTAAAGATTTTAAGTACATAAATATTAAGAACTCTTCCATCATCTCTATCAAAAAAAGAAAATATACTGCTAAATTGACTGATTGATTGTCTTTTTGGGACAGGATCTTACTATGCAGTTCAGGCTGGTCTTGAGCTCACTTTTGTAGCCCAGGCTGGTCTCGAACTCATGCCAATCCTCCTGCCTTAGCTTCCCAAGTGGTGGGATTACACGAGTGCACTGCCGCACGCATCTGGCCTGAACAGCTTTAAAGTGAGCTTGAAAAAAACTTATTAAAAACAGAAATTAAGCCGGGCGTGGTGGCTCACGCCTGTAATCCCAGCACTAGGGAGGCTGAGGCAGGAGGATCGGTGCGAGTTCGAGACCAGCCTGGGCTACAAAAGTGAGCTCAAGACCAGCCTCAACTGCATAGCGAGACCCTGTCTCAAAAAGACAAAAAAAAAAACAGAAATTAAATCTATTTTAACACACTTTAAGGGGCCAAGGAGACTGCTCAGGGGCACAAGGGCACCTGGAAAGCACAAATTCCTGAGTTCAACCCCTGTTCCCCCAAAAAAACAAACATATTTTAGGGCCAGGAGTGGTGGCACACCCTATAATCCCAGCTCTGGGGAGCCTGAGGCAGGAGAATCCTTACAAGTTTGAGACCAACCTGGACTACAAGACCAGCTTGAACTGGATAGTCAGATTCTGTCCCAAAAAGCCGGGCATGGTGGTGCACACCTGTAATCCCAGCACTTAGGAGGCTGAGGCAGGATTGGTCTAAGTTTGAGACTAACCTGGGCTACAAAAGTGAGCTCATGGCCAGCCTGAACTGCTAGCAAGACTGCTAGCAAGACTGTCTCAAAAAGACAAAAGAAAAAAACTGTCCCAAAAAGACCAACACAAACAAACAAAAAACATATTTAGGGGTCTGGAAACTAGGTCAGTGGTATACTGCCTGCCCAGAAAGAATGAGGTCATGAGTTCTCTCCCAAGTTCAAAACAACAAAAAGACAAAACATACTTTACTGTGCCAAGCAGCGTAGTGTCACTCACCTAAAATCCAGCACTACTGAGGCTGAGGCAGAAGGATTGATGTGGAGATCAGCCTGGGTTACACAGTGAGTTAAAGATCAGACTAAACTACATGGGGGGTTCTCTCTCTCAGTTCTCTCTCTCTCTCTCTCTCTCTCTCTCTCTCACACACACACACACACACACACACACACACTCCAAAAGATGTATTTTACCATGACCTATCAGAAAGCCCAGTTCTTTTCTATTAGTAAAGAACTTTCAGAAGTTTGATCAATGTTTCAATTGTTAGCAAAAAAAATTCAAACTGAACATACTTTTCAGTAAAATCTAGTTATGACTTGCAAATAGGAAAGTTCTGCCATGCTAGCACTGTTATTAGTCATATTTTACTTTTTTAGTAACTGCATAACTTCTTTTGTACCTCTTAAAATGTTTTGGCTTTTCCATTATGCAATAGTGTATTAATACTGATTTTCTTTAAATTCTACTTAAAAGTTTATCATATAATAAAAACTGAAGAATTCTTAGGGAGACAAAATTAGATCTTAATTTCTATTTTAAAAAATAGAAAAAGGGTGTTTGCGAATTTAACATGCAATAAA
Organism: Myocastor coypus; assembly: GCA_004027025.1. Taxonomy (NCBI): domain Eukaryota; kingdom Metazoa; phylum Chordata; class Mammalia; order Rodentia; family Myocastoridae; genus Myocastor; species Myocastor coypus. The sequence goes on along the minus strand of PVJA010045620.1, from coordinate 5,641 downwards.
CTTTGCATTCATGGCTTTTTCTCACATTCCTTTTTTTCCCCCTCACACATTCTTAATCAGTAAAGTATCACTAGAATTTCTCTATCTACTTCGTCACTCCCCTTGACCATCTATAACTTTTAACGCTTACCCAAAGCTGCTTGCTCATGGTCTAATAATAAACCTAATTATACAATCTGTAACACCCTCCGACAATCTTTTCCTTAAGAAGTCATAAAGGTGATTTAACTAAAACCTCAAACTCACGCTCAAATTTCTTTCAAAAATAGATTTTTTTTTTTAACCTCGGCCTCCAATTTCTGCCCAGGGTCAGAAACTGTCGGCGCAGGGTGGGGAGAGGAAAATCGCCAGAACCGAAAATGACACACTCTGGGCGTTGGACAGCAAGGGTAACTGCTGGTTCATCTCTCTTTAAATCTGGCAGCACGTGGGGCGGCATTGTGAAGCCACCAACCCGCCTCCCCCCTTCCACTCCGCACACGTACACCTCCAACGCGCATGCTCGGCTCACACAGTCCTCGGAGTAGGAGCCAACCCCCTAAAAAGTCAACCTGGAAGCCGCAAACGGCCGGAGGCCGGGACAATGGGGGAGGGGGACGCAGGCTCCGGAGGGAAGAAGGCACATCGGGCTGCCTCCCCGAACCGGAGGGTGCGGACGCGGCGCTGAGGGTCTGCGGGCCTGCGCGAGAGCCCGAGTCGTCGCGAACACAAAGCCCGCGCCGGCCAGCGAGCTCTATCCCCAGTGCCCGCGCCTACCCTCCCCCAGCCGGCGGCGCAGCCGGAGCCCGTGCCAGGCGGAGGCAGGCAAGGCGGCGTCCCGCACCCCGCCGGGCTCTGGACCCTGACTCCCCGCTCCCAGGCCGCCCTCACGCCGCTTTTGTTGTTGGCCGCAACTCCGCAGACTCGACACAACCCGGGGAGAAGTTTTGAGCGCCTCCCCTCTGTGACCCGTGCCCAGCTGCCTCCGCCCGGCGGCCCCCGCTGCCCGCCGCGCTCCGGACTCCCGAGCCGGACCCTCGCGGCTGTGCAGGGTCCAAAGGCTCCCGCCGCCCGGGGGTCCCGCAGCCTCGGCACCTGAGGCTGGACCCGCCCCTCCGAGAGGATCGGCCCGGGACCCACGGCCCCTCCCCCGCAACGCCCCGCCGCGGAGTGGGGGATGGGGAGCCTCCCCCTCCCGGCGCCAGGCCCCGTCCGAGAACCGAGGCTGGGTCGCGCCCCCTGCGCTCTCCGGGAGGTGGGCAGCAACGCGGGGCCGGGGGAGATCCAAGCCGCCCGCTCCCCGCCCTCGCAGGCCGGGCTCCCGAGCCACCCGCCGGAGGGGAGGAAGCGGCAGGCACGGCTGTCGGCGCCCGCAGCCGGGGCCCGGCGCCCCGCCGCCCGCCCGCCGGCTCACCTGCCAGCTGTCTTCGCAGTAGCAGCGCCGACTGCAGCTCCGTCATCCTCCCCGCCGAGGGCCCGGGCTGGCGCCGGGGCTTCTGAGGGTCTGGGACAGGCTCCGGGGGCGGCTGGAGGTAGGCGTGCTCAGGAAGCCGGGCCCCGCGAGCGGAGCGCCGAAGCGTAGGGAGGCCGGACCGGGTTAGCGGGAGCAGGTCTCGCCGCCGCTGGAGTCCGCTCCCTTCGGCTTTTCTCAGTGCCTCACGCCCGGAAGGGGAGGGTACCCGGCCGACGCGGCGCGCTCTGGGACTTCGCTCGCTCGCTCGCTTCCCTCCTTCAACCCGCCAGTCGCCCCACGGACGCCTTCCCCCGCCACAGCCTCTGCGCGCAGGGCCTCTCCGCGCAAGCGCGCTGGGCTTGCCTAATTCGGAAGCGTCCCGCTTGCTAGCCCGGCCCCTCAGCCCTCGACTCCACCTCCTGCAGCGGAGCTCCGCCCCTGCGCTCTGGGGACCGGGCCTCCGCCATCTTTGGAAGGTCCACGCCCCGCTGGCTCCTGGAGCCTCCCTCTGCTGGTAGACGCCCCGTGGACGCCATGACAAAGAGGTCGTGGAGGGTCAGGTCTCCGCCTCCAGATAGAAGCAGGTGGTCGGAGCGTAAAAGGGCTGAAAGAAGTGTGGTAGAAGTGTAGTTGTTGGCGAATATCCAGTAGTCGTCTGATGCTGCTGCGCACATGGTGTGCGGATTAGTCATTGTTAGAAAGCCGAACTTAATACTAGTGTGCCCAATTTTAAGCAATCAACAAAATAGAGAATATATGCTAATTAACTTTTTATAAAGAATCTCCAGGATCTGGGGAGATACCTCAGTGAGATAAGTGTTTGCCTGACAAGTATAAAGTCTTGAGTTCGATCCCTGGTACCACAACCAAAAAAAAAAAAAGATCCTTGAAATAAAATATTTTGATGAAGCCGGGTGTGGTGGCTCACGCCTGTAATCCCAGCACTTGGGAGGCTGAGGCAGGAGGATTGGTGCGAGTTCGAGACCAGCCTGGGCTACAAAAGTGAGCTCAGGACCAGCCTCAACTGCATAGCGAGACCCTGTCTCAAAAAGACAAAAAATAAATAAATAAAATAAAATATTTTGAATCTCGTAGTGTGAAATATTTAAAGAAATCTCTAAAGCTGTATTCCCCATGAGTTAGATAAATCGAGATCAGCAAAATCGAGTATATATGATGCAAGTGGTAGTTTACATGTAAAGCCAACATGTAAAGGTCAACTTTTGGAAAATCTTACTTTTTGTATTTTGACACAGGACCTCACTATGTAGCTCAGGCTGTCCTTAAACTCACTATGTAGCCAAGATTGGCCTCGAACTCTTTTTTTTTCTTTTTTTTTGGTGGGACCAGGGTTCAAACTCAGGACCTTGCACTTGCCAGGTAGGCACTTGTACCACGGACCTGTCCCCCCAGCCTCCTCAAACTCTTAATGATTGTCCTGTGTCAGCCTTCAAGGGCTGGAAATAAAGGTGTGCACCACCACAGCCAGCTTCAAGGAAAGATCTATTACTTCTCTATAGTTCATTCTTGCAGTTTTGTGCCTTGTCAATAATGCAGTGTCAGGCCAGTCATGGTGATACATGCCTATAATCCAGGCACTTGGGAGGCTGAGGCAGGAGGATCACTGAGTTCAACAGCAACCTGGGGTACATAGTGAGTCCAAGGCCAACTTACACCACATAGCAAGACCCTGTCTTAAAAAAAAACAAAAAAAAAACGGGGACAGTGGCCCACACCTGTGACTCCAGCACTTGGGAGGCTAAGGCAAGATGATCTCTGGAAGTTCAAGGCCACCCTGGGCTATGCAGTCAGGTAAGACTCTGTCCTTGAGCCGGGCGTGGTGGCGCACGCCTGTAATCCCAGCACTCAGGAGGCTGAGGCAGGAGGATCGGTGTGAGTTCGAGACCAGCCTGGGCTACAAAAGTGAGCTCAAGGCCAGCCTGAACTGCATAGCTAGACCCTGTCTCAAAAAGACAAAAAAAAAAAAAAAAAAAAGACTCTGTCCTTGAAAAAAAAAAAAGGTAGCCAGACAGGGTGATGCATGGAAGTCAGGTAGAGGAGAAGGAGCCAGCAATAGACAGCTGTTTCCACCAGCTGAAAGAATGGAAAACAAAGACCCACAGACAAGCTAGAAAATATTCTCAGAAGGCAAGAATGGCCAAGTGCTATATGCTGCTGCAAGCAGAAGGAAACAATGGCTGAGACACATGCACTGAGTTTTGAAACTGAAGTTTTATTGCCCTTGATAGAAGGTTTTTTTTTTTTTTTTTGTCTTTTTAAGACAGGGTCTCACTATGCAGTTGAGGCTGGTCCTGAGCTCACTTTTGTAGCCCAGGCTGGTCTCGAACTCGCATCAATCCTCCTGCCTCAGCCTCCCGAGTGCTGGGATTACAGGCGTGCGCCACCACGCCCGGCTAAGAAGGTTTTGACACACCAGTGCTTCCAGCAGGCGGAGCAAAGCATCTTAAAGGCCATACATAGGTGAGGAAGCAGAGGGCTCCATGCTGAGTGCTTTGAGTCTGTGGTCGTGAACTGAAAGTACAGTGGGCCCAGTTAAGTTTTGTTTTTTGTTTTTTCCTGTTCTGTTCAGTGCTCAGGTGCCTTTGTGGCTAGCTTTTTGATTCATTCAGGGTTGAAGATTACTCAGACAAAGCAGAGAGATGGAGGCAGCAGATTTTTAGGGGAATCTTATGATCTTGAGATCTACTTTCTTAGGGGCTGGGGAGATAACTTAGTAGCATAAGTGCTTGCCTGGCAGGTACAAGGGCCTGTGTTCAATTCTCAGTTCTAAAAAAAAAAAAAAAAAAAAAAAAAAATCTACTTTCTTATGGAGAAAGAGTAGTCACAGACTATGCTCTCATGCTCTCAGGAAGAAAAGAAAGCAGAAGTGGGGAAGTTCCCTAGTGTAAGGACTCAAAAGAAGAAAAAATACATATGTACATACATACGTACATACATACATACATACATTTTGGGGGGGTACCAGGAATCAAACTCAGGACCTTGTGTTTTCTGTATCCTCAATCCCTATAATTTTTTTTTTTTTACAAGAGTGACTTAAAGACAAAATGCAGGGGCCCGGCGGGATGGCTCAGCGCCTGCTTGGGAAAGCTTGGGTAGCTTCAGGGACTGCAGTTCAATACCTGGCACCACATGCTGTGCCAGCCTTGCCCTCGGGGCGGGCTGAGCCGGCCATAAAAATGAGTGGATAACCAAACAAAGGTTCTGAAACAAGAAAAAATAAATAAATAAAAAATAAAAATTCTTTTAAAAAGTACAAAATGCATTTGGAAGAGTTTTTAAAATTAAAGTTTAAGGGAAATAGCTCAGTAGAATAAGTGCTTGCCTGGTGAGCACAAGGGCCTGAGTTCAATCCCCGGTCCCACAAAAGAAATAAAATAAATTAAATTAAATTAAAAAATTAAAATTAAAGTTCATTGAAAGTGTTAATGTTTAATTATTTGACCTATATCTATTAATCTAATAGATTTGATGATGAAAATATGTAATACAACCATTGTTAAATTTTTGTTCTTCTTTTGAAATTCTGTACTATATGTACTCTTGCTTGTAACCGGTTTTCTATCTTTGTTTCGGCTATTTTTACTATTTCAAATAAAAATTTAAATAAGGTTTTTAAACAGTGGGCAGGCAGATAGCTCAGTAGAATAAGTTCTTGCCTGACAAGCGCAAGGTCCTGAGTGTTGTGTTGTTCTGGTGTCAGTGCCGAAAGAAACGACCAGAAGACCTGATGAAGGTAGTTCAGAGGACTCACCAAGATTTGTCCCTCTTGAAGTGAGCCCCGACCCTCAGGAGGATCGAAAGCCCTTCAGGGAAAGCTGTTATCTTTCTCCTTGAATCTCAGCTTTCTAGGATTCCCAAACCACTGCTGTCCCTGGGCTTTGTTTTATTGCTCTTTGCCTTGTGAGACACTAATTACATATCTCTACACCTGAGTTTGATCCCCAGTACTGCCAAAAAAAAAAAAAAAAGAACTGTTTAAAAAGTTTTAAACTAGCCGGTCGTGGTGGCACACGCCTGTAATCCCAGCACTTGGGAGGCTGAGCCAGGAGGATCAGTGCGAATTCGAGACCAGCCTGGGCTACAAAAGTGAGTTTAATGCCAGCCTGAACTGCACAGCGAGACCCTGTCTCAAAAAGACCAAAAAAAAAAAAAAAAGTTTAAAAAAAAAAACGGGGAAGTTGTATT
>PVJA010045619.1:0-15555 GCA_004027025.1 Myocastor coypus | reverse complement strand
AAAAAAAAAAAAAAAAAAAAAAAAAAAAAAAAAAAAAAAACTGCATGGAGAACTGATGTTCTGAGTCCCTGTGCTAGCTGTGATGGAAGAACAGCATGTGCTAAAAGGAAAGAAAGGCCAGGGAGACAGCCCCATGGCACAAGTGCCTGACTGGCAAGTGAAAGGTCATGAGTTCAAACCCCAGTCCTGCAAGAGAGAGAGAGAGACAGAGAGAGACAGAGAGAGAGACAGAGAGAAAGAAGGAAAGAAAGAAAGAGGAAGGAAGGAAGGAAGGAAGAGAAAGAAAGAAAGAAAGAAAGAAAGCTCCATGGCACAAGTGCCTGGCTGGCAAGTGAAAGGTCATGAGTTCAAACCCCAGTCCTGCAAGAGAGAGAGACAGAGAGAAAGAAGGAAAGAAAGAAAGAGGAAGGATGGAAGGAAGGAAGAGAAAGAGAGAAAGAAAGAAAGAAAGAAAGCTAGCTAGCTAGCTCCATGGCACAAGTGCCTGAGAAAGCTCCATGGCACAAGTGCCTGCCTGGCATGTGCAAGGTCATGAGTTCAAACCTCAGTCCCACAAAAAAAAAAAGCAAGCAAGCTGCAGCACCTGACACACTGCCATGAGTCCTCTCCCGCTCCGCTCCTCCCTGGACTCGCGCACGCTTCCTGCCCCCACTCTGGAGCCCTCTTCATGTGACTTTGCTTGCACTGCCATGGCACCAGGCTGTCCTAAGCTGACTCAAGTCTCACGGTGCCAGATCCAGTAACTGAGGTGCACGAGGACACACACACACACATGGTTTCGAGCTGCCTTGCTCCTGGATGGCACTCAGAAGCTGCAGTCACTAGATTTTTTGTTTGTTTGGGTTTTTTGTTTTTTGTTTTTTTAATCATGCTTAGTGAAGAGGCTCGGGAAAGAGGATCGGAGCTGCTTCAGAGCAGGGCACCGAGCACGGTGTCGCACCTCTGCGATCCCAGCAGGCATGAGGCTGAGGCAGGAGGATCGCCCTGCATTCAGCTGGACTACATAGTCCAGGCCAACCTGGACTACATCGGGAGCCCCTGTCTCCAAGAAAACCAAAAGGGAGAAAGGGAGGGAGGCAAAGAGACAGAGGCAAGAGTGAGGGGTGAGCGCCTCAGAAGTGGGCCGTGTCCTGAGGACTCACGCGCATGCCTCGGGCGCCGCACTATACGTCCCCATTTGGACGCACAGTATTGGGATCAACTCATCACTGTGGATTCCGTGTCCCCAACCAGGGGCACACATGTCCATTGGGAGCCAGAGAGGCTGGAAAATTGGTCACATGTGTGTAGGTGGGACTAGGCCTCAGTGCCTGAAGCAGACAGGCGACCTGAGTCCTGAGAGAAACATCCTGACTGGTTCATGTTGCCTGTTAGTCACTGGGCAACCTTGTGGCACATGTTCGTAACTTTGCAAAGGTATAAATGACATCCGTACTGTTGCTGGTATAGGGGGTGCCACCCAGACAGGCACGGGTCACCTCCTGACCCAGCTCTCGTCTTCTTGTCTTTTTCTCATGCCTGCCACTGTTTCTCCCAAGGAAGAACGGGACTCACTGAGACCAGCGGACCCTAACACATGTCACCTCTGCCTGACTCTAACACAATCCACAAAGCCACTTCAAGGTCCACAGCAGGGAGACACCTGGTCCAGGGCATCCTTGAGTAGGAGGTAGGCATGGAAGGTGCAGCTCCACATGCCTAATGCTGGAGCCGTTATCCTCCATGCCCAGAGGGCACTGGACAGAATGCAGAGCAGCAGGCCTCAAGGCTGGGCCCTCAGGCTCGCCCCAGGGTGCCACTACACACGCCTTTGAGAAAGCCCACCTGAACGGCCAAGGAGTGGTGCACTGTGACAATGGGGCCTCTAGTCACCAAACGTGAGCTCCTTGCTGAGGGTGAGCCTTACCTCAACAAAATTTTAAAAAGTCACAGACACGGAAGGCTGTCCTTCCACAGCTCATTTCTATAATTCATTACTAAAGAGAGACAAAGAGCCAGATATGGTGGCAAATGCCTATGATGCCAGAACTCTGGGAGGCTGAGGCAGAAGGGTGCCAAGCTCTAGTCCACTCAGTCTAATCCCAGCAGAACAAACAAACGAAACAGGTCCCCGAGGGAGCAAACCTATGAGCAGTCACCCTGCTGGCTCTCACAGGAACCCGAAGGGGGCATTCCTAGCCAGGAGAAACAAATAGCAGGCCCTGCAAGCATGTCACCGATCAGTGACAGTCCCACAGGGGAAGGAGGGCTCTGGTACACCTCCCTCTAGGGTTGTCACCTGCATGGCTGCTGTCCTCGCTGTCAGTGACTATGGACACAGTTCCAGGTTGCCAGGACACAAGTGAGCCCAGCAGGCCACCACCTGCTGCCAGACGGGACTCCCAGGGAAGGCTGGAGACCTTGCCCAGACCGCGCCCCCACGCAGCTCTGCCGTCAAAAGACTCTCTGGCATCTACACATGTGGGGAGAGGATTTTCAGGAAGTCTGCAGAGCAGAGGTGTGTGACATGCGCACACATGCCAGCTCCCAGGAGGGCCACAGTCCCCGTGTCCCGCAAGCGTGGACCGATGATGACAGGAAAGCTTTAAAACGACAGCTCAGCAGATAGACACTGGGAGCTTATGCTCTCTGCTGCGCGTGCGGCATGAGAAGAAGCGCAAGTCTGGGCTGCCGGGGACGTGGCCAGAGCGGCACCACAGGGCTGGGCTTCACGGCATCCTTGCTTCAGGCCCCAGACGGCAGGAGGCGAAGGCCAGCGGGGAAAGAAGTTGATAAAGAGCAAGATTCCAGATGAAAGTGAGTTTCTAGCAACTGCATCACAGTGGAGCAGGGGGGGTTCTGGGTCCCCAGGACATGACACAGACAGGACCCTGAGCAGGAAGCATGCTGCGCGGGTGGTGTGTGCCTCTCATTCCAGTTCTCTGAGAGACCTCTCGGCATTAGGGTCCCACAAATTATATCCACCCTAATAGCGGCCTCCTAGAGGGACGGCTCTGCACAGTGGAGAAGAAAGGTGAGGCAAGATGGGCTGAGCCTCGGCCACCGGAGGACAAACCCAAGGGTACTCAGGTCGTGACAGCAGGAAACGAGCCAAGCCATAGAGCTGGACAGGAAGAGATAGCTCATGAACGTGAGAGCCAGCATCTACCTTTCAGGCGCCAAGAAAGAAACCCATGTCTTGGTTTGGGGTTTTTGCAAGGGGAACAATACCACGGAGGACATGTTTTATAAGATTGTTTTACAGTGAATCACACACAGAGGAAAAAAAAACATGTACATAGAGTACAGGAAATCTGTCCACACACTGAAGACCAAAGACTCCAGCTGAGGGCCTGCATCCCATGGCAATGCCCTGCATGAGTCCAGCTGAAGACCTAGAGCTCATAACAGCACCTCCCACAAGTCCAACTGGAGGCCTAGAGTCCTTGACGATGCCTCATGCAGGCCTGCTTCATGGATCTGCACTGGGAAGGCCCAAAAGTCAGTGGTGGAAGCTAGGGAGTCTGTGCCAGTGGGATGAAGGATCTGAGCCAGCGGGCTGAGGGATCTGAGCTGGAGCCAGGAAGCAACACTCAAGACAAGCGTCAGAGCTCCCCCAAAGGTACCACAGCCATGCTCAGCAACAGTGAGGTCCCGAGCTCCTCTAATGGTGAGGAAAGGCGAGCTCCCCTCAGGAAAAGCAACATGACAAGCTTGTCCTGGGGCCGAGCAGTGCACCATCTTCCCCTCCGGAGCCAGGAAGTGACGCTCCGGAGGAGGACCAGAGCTCCCCCACAATGAGCCATAACCTTTCTCAGCAATTACGAGGTCCTGAGCTCCTCCTCTGAGGAGAACAGCTGAGTTCATGAGGAAAGCCAGCGTGACAGGGTCCCCAGCAGGACAGCCCAGGAGAGCCAGCCGCTCCCAGCAGCCCCAGCAGCTCCTCCCAGATGCTTCTGTCACAGCCCCTCGGCAGCTTCTCCACTCCCACCTCCTGGGCTGCGGGCACAACCCTCAGGTGGCCTCACACACCCAGCATCACACTGTTTCAGTTCAGCTGGTTGCCCCAAGCTGACCGCCAGTTGGCACCCACTGTACCCCAAAACCAAAACTCACACTTAAGACCTACTCTCTGTACCATGTGTGTACAAATTCACTATTCTCACCCCACAGAACAGATTTAAAACAAAGTCCAAGGGGCTGGTGAGGTAGCTCAGCAGTCTAAAGTGCCTACTTAAAGTGCCAAGCTTAGGCGAGCGCACAGGGACCACAGCTCGATTCCAGCACCACATGTGGTGCCAGCCCCACACCCAGGGCAGGCTGAGATGGCCACAAAAAAAAAAAAAGCCCCAGGTCAGAAAATTGCTCAGGACAACCACAAGATATAGAGCCATATATATCCACACAGCTCGAGTGTGTGTCCTGGCCACCTCATAAGAAAGCCAAGGCAGCCACGAGTCCCTTTCCCAGGTCCCTTTCCTGTGTCCCAGTGAAACCCAAGCACCCTGCTAGGCACTGGAGCCACCACACACCAGAGGCCTCAGAGTAGAGACAGGGCAAAAGCAGTAAAGCTGCCCCAGCTTGGGAGGAGCAGAGGAGAGAACCGGTGGACACCTCTGAACCCCAGAGCAGCCTGTCCTCACGGATGTACAGGGAGAGGAAGCTGCAGCCAACCCCAAAAGGAGGTCGGCCTACACGAGTCAGCTTTGGAGCCCAGGTCCTGGGCACAAGCGGGTCCCAGGCCCGCATGGCAGCCTCCCCTTGGAGGGGAGGATCAGTGCCCTGGGTATTGTACAAAGGAAGTCATACAGGCAGGAGTGAGGCCCCGGGGAGCCCTGGGAAGACTGGGCCAGCTCAGTGGGATTTGGCAGTGGTTTATAAGAGATATTCCTTCAGAAAGCCTGAGAAACACAAAGAAGGTTTTGTACTTAGTAAAAGTAATGGACCCATAGACGGTAACAACTCTTCCCTGATTGTTATAAACCTCTGGGGAAAACAAGTCCTGAGTTTCTTTAGCTCATTTGTTTTTTTACTATGAATTTTTAAATGCAAAGTTTTCTAATGAATTTTTTTAAAAAAAGGTTTTTACACAAACCTCTCTGTAGATGTAGCACGAAGCTCACCATGTCATCTGTTCCGTGGTGTCCTACTGTCCTGAGCTGTATGTAAGCCCCTGCAGAGGCTCCAGGGTCCCCAGCTGGAACTCAGCCTCCACTCAACGGGAGAGGCTCGAATCCCTCTCTCCCCCCACTGGCTGTGAGGCTGGCTGCCCAGGCCCTGCTCTAAGCGGACTTCCTGTCCTGCTTGCTTCCCTGTGGGTGACGCCTGCTAGCATGAGGGCCGTCAAGGCCTTATTTATGGTAGATGGGTATCCCTGTTCCATTCCTGTATGAGGCTGAATAACATTCCATCAAACATGTGAGCCATAGTCTTTTTCATCTATTCATCCATCATTGGAGAAGAGCATTACTGCCACTTACTGACTTTTGTTGTTACAAGCACTGTTACACAAATAGGTTCGCGCCTCCTCTCTTTTTTTTTTTTTTTTTTTTTTTTTTTTTTTTTTTTTTTTTTTTTTTTTTTTTTTTTTTTTTTTTTTTTTTTTTTTTTTTTTTTTTTTTTTTTGAGATAAGGTCTTACTATGTAGTTCTTACTATGTAGCCAGGCTGGCCTCTAACTCTCAGAGATCCTCCTGCCTCAGCCTCCCAAGTGCTGGATGACAACCAGGAACTACTAATAGAGACCACCATGCAGCAGCTCTAAGCAAGACCTAAACCAAGCCGATGGCTTTGCACATGCACCTGTGGTTCACTGGTACCACTGAGGCCTGTCGTGGCCGGTGAAGCTATGAGGTCTCAAAGGACAGGAGAAGGCCACAGCCGAGGACACCTGGCTCCAAAAGGCTATAGCCGCAGGCACCGCATCCCTGCTGGAGACCTTCCTGGAGGTCACACAGGTCTCCTAAATGAACTACTACCTTGTGCAGATTCCCGAGGTCTTTGAAAGACCCTGCCACTCACGGCCAAGTCCTGCCTTTCTTCTGTATTCCCTGCCTTGGTCCTGATAACTAAATAAATAGGAGCCACCCAGAGAAGATCTTTGCCAAAAACCACAGGAAATCTCAAATTCCGCGAGAGAGCTTTCGATCCTCCTGCAGCCCTAAAATCATTTCATTTGTCCCACTTGTCTAAGCCTTCTGGTCCACTCACTTGGGAGATGGTGGCCCTGATGGGTCTGCAGTAACTAAAAGGGAGAAAAAGAATGCAGTGCACCACCATGCTCAGCTCTCCGCAGCTAGCAGTTTTCAGTAAACACCCAGAAGAGGAGTTGCTGGATCAAATCATAATTCCATATTTAATTTTTTGAGGTAGGACCCTACTGCTTCCCACAACAGCTACACCACATTCCGCTCCTGCCAACCCACGCAGGGCTCTGATTTCTCCCAGCCTGCCCTCGTGCATTCTGGGGTGACAGCCGTCCCAGTGGTTGAGAAGTCACGTGTCACGCTCTGTTTTTGGCTTCGACTGAGTCCCTTCACTGTTGGCCACTGTGAAGCAGGTTTTGTGGTCTGAGATGAAAGGAGCCCAGAGTTGGGAAGTAGCAGGGTCCAGGGCTCAGGGGGCAAGACAGCCCCCAATGGCTCCAGGCTGTGCATAAGCCTCTGTACCCCACCCCACCCCCTCCCAGGGCCATGCTGGTGGCCATGGCCCATGCATCCTGACCCAGGAGGGCCACGCAGCAAGAATCAAGGCAGGCACTAGGCAATCCCAGATTCAGGTTCAGTTGTGAGGAAGCTCCTCATTAAATTTCCAGGATGCAGGTTTTTCTTGTGGTCCTGCTGTGGTTTTCCAAACCCCTACAAATCCCCTCTCCCTGTGTGCCCCTCTATGCTCCTGCGGCTGCCTGAGAAAATATCCTTTGAAAATACCCCTGGGCTTCTTTCTTGATGGTGCTCCAACTCCTGGGCCACAAACCCACACTGCCGCTCCCTCGGCCCAGTGCCGTTCTGCACTGGAGACCGCCCACTCGGCCCAGCAAGGACGCTCACTGCCTTTTGGATTCCACCTGTCCCAAGACCTCAGCCCCCTGGACTCCTCTACAGGCAGAAGGCCGCTCACTGGAACTCACTGAAAGCTACACGGCCCAGTCAGAAACTGGGTCACGTTGCCGGATCAGCCGGCACCCAATCCCTCTTTGTGTGGCTTCAGGGAGCGTGATGACAAGATCTCTCCAGGAAACAGCTCCGCAGCCAGCTCAGAGCTCTGCAGCCCAGAAAGGCATCACACCCTTGTTTGCCAGCCAAACGCAGAACACCAAAAGACGATACCATCTTTTCTAAAAGCTTTCACCGTCTGTGCTCGTGATGAAGACGTTCCCGTCTGGGGACAGTGGCTGTCGCCTGGTGCCCAGAGGGGAGCACCTCAGAGGTGAGAGAACCCTCGGGAATCAGCCTGTTGCCAGAGACCAGAGCACGGCTTGCGCCCCAGCATTCTGGTGAAGGCAGTGGGAACCCTGGCCTCCACTTAGGTCACCGCAGGGCCTGCGAACGCACGCTGAGCAGCCGGGACAGAGAGCAAAGTCAGACAGCAAAAATCACTTTTTCTGAGGCAAAATGCAAATGTGCACCTGGCCTGCACCACCACGCTCAACTGAAAATCTGCAGGGCGGTGCGCACTAGGCCGCCAGCAAGCGCTTGAGCATGCGCACAGCTCACTTCCTGCGAGCACAACGGAACCCACTTCCACCCACACACACGCACAGCTGGCCGCACCGCGCCGCCGCCGCCGTGCCCACTCAGTGCCAGCATAGCAGGCGCAGAGTGACACACGAGCTCCAGCAGGATGTGATGGGGCCACCTGGCACCGTCTCCAGGGAAAATAAACAGCGTCACTCTGAACAAAATGATTTCAGATGCAGACCCTAGAATCACTTAGTAGTCTGGTTACCCTTGGGGGTAGATGAGGTATGCCTAGAACCTGCATCGTACTGTCATCCTCCGATGGCTGAGTACTGACCACTAACCGCACCGAACTCCAGCTGTCACCCACGATGAAGGACTCAGCCCTGGCAGTGGCCCTCCCAGAAGCATTTGCTCATGTGGGTCTTTAGTGATGGTGATTCTCTATGAAAACTGTAACTTACTAAAAGGAAGCCATTCCCGCCCCCCCCCAGAATGTTTATTAAAGAAAGTACAGGGCTGGAGAGATAGCTCCGCAGTCTAAGCCACCTGCCTGGCAAGTGCAAGGACCCAGTTTCGAGGCCCAGTACCCATGCCATGCTGGCCCCAAAACTGGGCCTGATAGCACACACCTGTAATCCCAGCACAGGGAGGCTGAGACAGGAGGATCCCTACGAGTCTGAGCTGCTCAGTGAGCGCCTGTACCAAATAAATCAAATTAAAACAGCAACAATACAAACTTATGAAGCTAACTCATACTGAACTGTGAGCCTAAAACTTTAAAATAAAGCACTTCAGGATGCCAGTACATTCAAAATGTGCCTCCCTGACTGTTATGGGTGTCTGAAAAAACACCTTAAGCAAGACAAGAACGGAGCGCAGCACATTCTGGCCTTGCCTGTGCACAATAATTACAGCTTTCTTAAGTATTAAGTTTAGCCGGTCATGTGATCGCAGCACTCAGGAGGCTGAGGCCGGAGGATTGCTGGGAATTCAGGGCCAGCACGGGCTACATAGTGAGTTCAAGGCCAGCCTGCACTGCATAGTGAGACACTTTTTTAAAAAAAAAAGTCAAATTCTGTGACTCCAGATAACCAGACAGCACACCAGGTCAGGACTCATAAGTTCTTTACATCTTTCTCCGAGAAATACACCAGCCCCTCTCAGTTCTATAGTTGTCGTGCCCATGCACAAGATGAAATGCAGATGGCTCCAAGACCAGTGTGCAGAAGGGGACAGCAGCCAGAAGCCTGAGGTGTGTAGAGAAGCCCAGCCACAGAGCCCAAGAGCAGAGCCCAGCTCCCAGGGCCCAGCCCTCGGGCCAGGCCAATCCCAGGCCCGCACCACCTGCACAGGCGTACAGGTGTGCGTGCGTGCGTGCGTGCGTGCGTGCGTGCGCGCATGCGAGGATGGGCTTCCCCACATGGAAGCCCTGGAAATTGACATCGGTCCCCATTTCGTGCTGTCACTGCTTTGCCTCCCACGGTAGAACCTTGCTGAGGGGTTCCAATCCAGACCAATGGTGTCACGCAAGCACAGCGTGACAGAGGGAGTCGCTTTAACCCTTGACAGAGTACACAGTGCCGCAACATTAAAAGAGAGAAAGGTCTTATTAACGTTTCAGCCCTTTGGCTTTATTAGGCCCGACTAACATGAGGGCTCTACTCTGAGCCACCTGTGTTCTCAAAACTTGAAATCCAGTGGTGAAAGTATTTTGTCACAATGCTAAGAATCAAAGATACAACACATCCCTGAATAAAAATAATCTTCAGCAAACTGGACCTGGCAGAGCCTGGCTGCAGCCCAGCACTTGGGAGGCTGAGGCAAGAGGACCGACCACCCTGAGTTTGAGTCCAGCCTGGACTACAGAGGGAGATTCTGTCTCAAGACACCAACCAATAGATAAATAAATAAAAAGTAACCTCTAGCAAAAAATACATACATAGCTAAATGCTCAGCCCCCAGGCCAAGGGACAGACTGGCTACAGGGTAAGGGGAAAGTTTTGTGCTTTACCAGTGAGCTGGTCACTCAGGTGAGTGGGACACAGCAGGGTGGTAGTTGAGCACAAGACAGTGGTGGCCAGCTAAAGGTCGCCCTGCTAAACACCATCAATCTGAGCCTCTCTGCTTCAGGACCAATGGGAAAGTCGCAGTCGCTGTACTGTTGGGAGGCCTCAGTGGACAGGAAAGCACTTTCCACAGCCCTGGTGGACAGAAGGGGACACCTGAGGTTGCAGTCGCCATCAGCAGGCCACCCCCTAGGACAGGCCTGGTCTGCCCCAGAACTCCAGGGGGCCCAGGGCCCGGACTTGTTTGTCTCAGGGCTGGCACACCGGCGTCACTCTCCGGGCTTTACCCTTCCTAGCTAAACGCAGCTTCTTTCCTTTCTTTTTTCCTGAAGCCAACTGAGTGGCTATCCCAAGCCGAGGGCCCTGAACTTGGAAGCAAGTATGGGGCCTCGGGGCATTGCGATGTACCCAGAGGCTCCTCCATGCACCCCTTCTGGCCTGCAGAAGCCAAGCCACACCCCCAACTTCCAGTGGTGATGAAAAACAAAACAAGCGGGGCAGGGAGGCGGTCAGCAGCCTCAGCCCTCACAGAGCCGGTTGTGAAAGTCGCAGAACAATCTCCTCCTGGTCGTCTGCACACAATGGGGAAACACTTCCTGGAGGGCCCTGAGAAATAATACAGGAAGTAAAGCCTGACCCTCAGGTCACAGAGCCACTGGCCACAGAACGCCTGGTCCTCGGGGTCAGCAGGACAGGGCTTTGACTATCATGCTCTCTAGTGTGTCCTCCCCACCCAGAGCCATCTGTGCCTGGTACGCGGTCATTCAACGTCAGATACGCAGTGAGGAAAGGGTTCACCTAATGCGGGAAGCCCTCACCCTGGCCATCATACGTACAGTCTGAGAGCGGACAGCACACCCTCCTCCTGCTCCTGTGAGCAAGCGCAGTGTTAGCACCTTTCACTCATCATCCCATCCCCTCTTCACTGGGATCCAAACCCAGGGCTCTTGGGCTGAGCTACGTCCCCAGCCCTTCTAGTTTGTGTTTTGAGACAGAATCTTGCTAAATCACTAAGTTGTTCAGGCTGGACTTGAACTCACTTTAAAATGCATTGGGAAAAAATCCAGCATTTCCATTAAGACTCATCAAGCCTTGGGGGCGCTTTCATGTGGTATTTCCTGACCCGGGTACCACTTACTTACCTGGGTGTGTTCGTGCAGACGTGGGCTTATTATGTATGCCCTCCCTGTATACTTATACACAACAGCCAAGTATCTACACGCCCGTGCAGTCCTATTTCACCCGTCTCGTTCTGGTGTCAAACAGCCTTTCATAAGCAACGAAGCAGCGAAAGCTGGAGGATGGGGCCCGCAAAGTCAGCCTCCCTGTCCCTGCGGTGACGCCCACAGGGGAGCCCTTGGCCAGCGATGCAGCCCTGGAAATGGGAGCTGCCATGTGGCCATCACACTTAAGGCAGAGAAGACCAAAGTCTATCTCCACCCCTCGCCTCGAGGGGCCACAGATGCCTGGGCAGTGGAGGCCAGCCAAGCTGTCTGTCCTACTAAAGGAGCACACGCCAGGAAGAGAAGGCTGCCTGAGAAGGGAGAGGCAAAGAGAGGAGAGGCGCAGGACGGAAGTGCAGCCAGCGCTGGCAGGCTGTCCCCTCGCAGGGGACCATGCCTCCCCCCAGGCCTACATGGGCAGGAGGTGAGGACTCCCACAGGTTCCCATGATACCTTGGGCTATCCAACCCTGGGTCCTGGGGGGCAGCCCAGGGACACACAGGAGCCCCTCCTGCCACCCAGAAGCCTTTTGCGCATACCCAGGGATGCCTACAGCCGACTCCACCAGTGGCTGGCAGCAGCTGCCCATCACCATGGTAATGAGGGTGATGCCCACCCATCTCCCAAGCACTTGAACTGGTGATGGGGTGAGTGCTCTAAGCCGCAAACTCGGACATGGGGAGCAGCCACAGGGAGGGGCAAGGCAGGGCGGGGCAGGGCTGGTGGGGTGGGAACAGGGCTGGGAACCTGAAGGCCTCTCACACCCACCGCAGGCACAAGCCCTGCCTGCACTGGACTCAGGGGAGAGAGCCGTGCTCAAGCCCCCAGGGGTGCAGAGACTTGAAGCCCAGGGGTGGGAAGGGAGGAGGAGGAAGGCTGAGGAGGGGCCCCCAGAGTGGGAGCAGACGCGGGGAGAGCGAGGCCAGCCTGAGGAGGGGCTTCCAAGAAACACGAAGCAGCAGCCCAGCCACTTAATCGGGCTTGCAGTCCCAGCAATGTGGGAGGCCGAGGCAGGAGCACTGCAGGCTGGAGCACAGCCTGAATCATGTGGCACAACCCTGCCTCTCAAGGAAAAAGCAAAAGAAAAGGGGTTTAGAAGGGCAGGTTACATAGCTCATGGAGAAAGAGGGGGGAGGGTGGGAACCTGCTTAGAGGTAGCAAGAGCCACCACCTCCCTGGTGCACAGAGTCCACGGTCGTCAAAGCCCTGGGAGAGACCCTCACCCTGCTGCTGGGCAAGCTAGGGGAACAGGGCCTGAGGAGAAGAACCCTGAGACACAGGTTGGCCGGGCTGACACCAAGCCGGCACTGGCAAGGCCCAGAGCGGCTCTGAGCAAAGGAGGCTGCGGCCGGGAGGGCAGCAACCCGCAGCTCCCAGGTGGAAGGTCAGAGCAGCTCTGACTCCTGCGCTCTGGATGGGGACCCCGCCACCTGGGAGCCAAGACCTCGCCCCCACCCCAGACAGGAAAAACAGGGACCGGACTATGCATACCGCCCTGCAGAGCCTGGCGGCCCCCGGCTACAAAAGGACTTGGTTACATTTATGTTAACTCGGACGCTGTGCATTTATACAAGCAGTCAGTAAAAACACACTTTGAAGTTTCTACCATGGTTTTAGGCCTCTGGAAGCCCTCTGGGGCCTGAGGCCTGTGCTCAGCCGCCAGTAACCAGGCCTGAGTGTGGGCCAACCTGAGCAGCCTCAGGCAGAAAAGAGGAGGAAAAGGGACAACCGGGATGTGACGGCGGCAGGTTGCATTCCTGGCTTATATATGAAGGCGTGACCCTAGAACCTCCACTGGAGACACTAACCAGCGACTCCATGGCCAGACTCCAACCCCTCATCTGCAACAGTTTTCAATGAATTCCAGCCTCAAAAATATTCAACAACTGGTCCTTCCACCAGCTCACAGGCAGCACCCAGTCAGTCGGTTAAAAGCCAAAGCTGTTGCACCCTACTTGCCTTCTAGGAGATACAGGGAGAACTCCTGAGGCCTGGAAATACTGGCGACCTTAGGGAACCGCGGGCAGCACACACCGCAGCAAGGCCAAGCCCTCTCTAAGGGTCCTGGTCCATGCCAGGAATATCCTAGGAGGAGGACTTATCACCAAACCACCAGCTCTCTGGCATGGCGAGGCTCTGTAGAACGAACCCCTTAAGCTGCTCCAGTGGCAGAAGGTGTGGGCGCAAGAATCGCACCGTTTCCACCTCTCCAATGACACCTGCTACCTGTCTGCAGCTGCTCAGGCAAGCACAGAGCAATAATGCAGCAGGGACAGGTGTCAGAGGCCCAGCTGCCCAGGAGCACAGAGCACTTGCAACCATAGAGCAGCTGTGAGTGAGTGAACGGATGGATGGACGGGTGGGTGCGTGGAGGATGGAGGGGGTGTAGCGGGAGGGGCCAGTCATCCAACCCAGGGGTGCACTAAGGACCTGGCATCAGGGAGGCCTGGCCCTGTCCTCGCTGAGACACTAAGAGGGGGGCGGGTGCACGTGCTCCAGCCCTGTTTCCTCATCTATGAGGAAGGCGAGCTGTGCTCATCTGCTGAGGTTGTCGAGGAAGATGCATGAAGCGGAGGTGGCAAGCACTGGGCACAGCCGGTGGTCGCAGCCCCCTCGCCAGCTCCTTCAAGGCGGCCTCTCCCTGCCCCCCTGTGCCCACGTTCCATCTCAGTGACCGCCACACAGGGCCCAGCAGTGCAGATGACACTCACCAGGGCAGGCAGGAGCCTTCCCAACCCTCCTCTGCCCAGGCCTGAGACTTCCTGCCCTGGAGCTCCCCAGACCCCACACTGCACTGAACCCCCTCCCTGGATCAGTGCCCCTGCTTTGTGCAGTGTGGCAAAGAGCAGAGGCCACGTGGGGGGCACCCGCACCCTGTATCTGACATCCGAGTCTGCCCATTGGTTCACTCGCTTGCAGAACACGATGGCCAGCCAGGCAGGCACTGTATGACAGCTGCCCAGGACCCTCCTGCCAGGCCATGGCTCTCAGCAGGCAGTGCTGCCCCTGGAGGTCATGCTGCTGGTCTGTGAGGGCACTGCAGACTGCCAGGCCCTGGGCACCCAGTGGGAAGCCTGGAGGCCTGTGACACACACATGCCCAGGGCCTGCTCTAGAGGACACTCACTGCTCGGCCCCCAAGGCTTTCATCACGGAGAAGGAAGACTGCCTGGGTCCCGCTCTCCCTTCGCTCTGCGTCTCCAAAGGCAAGGCACTTCCTGGGAGTGTGATCACACCATACACTGAGGCAAGGATAAACTCTCCTTTATTGGAACTTTGCCCAGGCTTTGCTTTACCATCGCTAAACATCACGACTCCTCCAAGGATGTCACTCAGGATGAACAGGCCACCTCTGGAGCGCACCCATACTGGTCCTCAGGCAGAGGTGCCGATTTACGACCTACGTGAGGAGGTCACTGGTGTTATTCCTTGCAGTGCTGGAGCTCCAACCTATGGCCTGCCACAGGCCAGGCACAGCCCTAAGCTGGACCACAGTCCAGACCTTTCAATGGAGCACTAGGACTATTCACCAGTCTTGGTTTTCTTTCTTTCTTTCTTTCTTTCTTTCTTTCTTTCTTTCTTTCTTTTTCTTTCTTTCTTTCTTTGTTTTTCTACCTTTCATCTCTTTTGTTTCTTTCTTTCTTTTGAAACACATTTTTGCTATGTAGTTCAGGCTGGCTTTCAGTTCACTTTGTAGCCCTGGCTGCCCTCAAATTCAGAGATCCCCTGCCTCAGCCTCCCAAGTGCTGGGATTGCACACATGCAGCACCACGCCTGGCAGCGGACTATTTCTTCAACCCAAACTATTTTTAGACCAACATTACAGCTATTTCATGTCCTCAGCGCAGCTGCACATATACTAAAATAAAGGCTGATGATGTATTTATTACTTGCCTTATTTCTCTTGTATGTTACATCAGGGACTAGCGTTTGTTTAGATGCTGTGTGAGAGCACTGTTAGCTACAATTTCACTTCAGAAAATAAAGCAACTGTCACAGAATCTGAACGGGATGTCATGTTCGCAGGTGTGGCAGAACAATTCTAACCTGGGCCTGCGGCCACCCGCAACACAACCAGAGATGCCAGGAAAATCCCAATTCCTCGACTCCCAGCAGATGCAGGGAGGACCCTGGGCTGAGCCCAGACAGGTGTTTTTCCAAAGCTCCTGACGGGTCCCCAAGCTCATGCAGAGTTGAGCCCGTGAGACAGAGGAGCACAGGGCGCCTCCAGCTCTGAGGTGCTGGCCACGCAGGGGCTGAGGGTGTGCTGTGACATCACAGTGCACCGTGCTGTCAGGTGTGCTGTGACATCAGAGTCACCATCCAGTGCCCAAGAGATAGCACTCAGAGCCACAGGCCCTTCAGGAAAGACGCCTGCACCGAAGCCCCCACACACACACTGACTCCTCTGTCCCTGGTTGCCTCTGGGTCTGCTCTGTTGCCGTCCACCCCCTGGTCTTTGAGAGGAGGCTGCTGGAGCCTGAATCACACCGAACCCAACTCCCCACAATAAGCGTCATCCCTGTTCACTGCAGACATGGGCTAATAACACTTTTTTCTTTTTCTTTTTCTTTTTTTTTTTTTTTTTTTTTTTTTTTTTTTTTTTT
>PVJA010045618.1:0-15541 GCA_004027025.1 Myocastor coypus | reverse complement strand
GGGGGGGGCAGTGCAGCAGGCCCAGGGATTGAATCCCCAGCCCCTGTGCCTACTTGCAGGTGCTTGAATCCACTGAGCTATTTGGCTGGCCCTTCCTTTTTCCCTACAACCCTGCCAGTAATTATTTTTGGTTGATTTCTTGACAGTAGCCATTCTTTCTGGAGTAAGATGGAGTCTCCGGATTTTAATTTGCATCCCTCAAATGACCAGCGATTTTGAACAATTTTTTATGGATTTATTTACTACTTATACTTCATCTGAGAAGTGTGTACCCATTTTTGGTCTTTAAATTTGGGGATGTCTGATTTTTTTTTCTTGTTTCAGAACTTTTGTTTGTTTATTTATTTATTTTTATGGCTGGCTCAGCCTGCCCCGAGGGCAGGGCTGGCACAGCATGTGGTGCCGGGGATCGAACTGTGGTCCCTGCAGCTGCCTAAGCTTTCCTAAGCAGGCGCTTTAGACCACTGAGCCATCCTGCCGGGCCCCAGGGGATGTCTGATTTTTAATTCCTGTTCTTAATTATTAGTCCTTTGTCTAAAGATCAACATTACCTGTAAAAGGGGACATGTGTTTATCACTTTCCTGTATTTCGGACAAAATAAGTGACCTCTGTAACTTACAGAAGTTTACTTTGGATTACAGTTTCAGAGAATGCAGGCCATACTTAGTGGCTCAAGGCAGAAAGAGCATGGCAGAAGAACATCATGGCAGCTGGGAAGCAGAAAGAGAAGGGAGGAGCCAGAGGCAAGAATAGCCCTTCCAAGCCCCGCCTCCAAACATGAGGTTGTTGTCTTTTTGAGACAGGGTCTCGCTATGCAGTTGAAGCTGGCCTTGAGCTCACTTTTGTAGCCCAGGCTGGTCTCGAACTCGCAGCAATCCTCCTGCCTCAGCCTCCCGAGTGCTGGGATTACAGGCGTGCGCCACCCCGCCTGGCTCAAACATGAAATTTTTGAAGGAAATTTTGGGTTTGAACTGTAATAGACACACAGGGGACACATTAAGCCATGCGAACTTTTACTCTGAAGCTTTTTTCCTCTATTGTTCATTGATAGCCTCATCCATCTTTCATCTGCTCTTTGGTCCTGGATTCGACTGACCCATTGGCCTTTTCTCTGGTCCCTGCCACTCCCTTGCCTCATTTTTAGATGCTAGAATCATTTCTGCCTCTGCTACACCTTTCACAGTGTTTTCTGTTTCAGCTTCTTCCTGGCACTAGGAATTAGAGTGAATCTCCTTTATGCACAATGTTTTCTTAGAAGTCTTGCCTTTAGTATTTTGATCCTTTACAAAGAAGTCTTCTAAAGCTTGTCTTCTCAATTTTTACCTCAAAAGAGGGCAATATTGTATTTATGTGTCATAGTTACTGCTTTTATAATAATTCACCTTGGATGACACTATCAGATAGGTTTCCTTAATGCCTCACCTTCACAAAAGGTCTCCAAATTATGAATGAGTTCTGTTCTGGGAGCACTGTTCATAACTGAAATTCATTAGCAAACCAACAAAGAAAGTCTTACGGTATTGTGCAGTATAACTGCAGAAGTTTGATACTTGAATGTGTGCAAGTCAGAGACTTACTGTATTTAATGATAGGATACAGGGACAGTTAACCTCTGTATCGTTAGTATTGTTTGACCTGCAATTTTTGATCAATCCTATGCCAACCATTTTAGGTAGAAGTGGTTTATTGCTATCCACTATCAAAGGTCCTGAGGAAAGCCAACTCAGTGATTCAGTAAGTCTCTGAGGAGTGATTTCTTCGCTGTTGTTTTTTTGTGAAGTTTCTCTCCTAGGTGAGTTTTCTGTGAGGTAGGACTTGGTGCTAAAGGCTGTCCCATATTCACTATGATTATAGAAGTTGTCTTCTGTATGACTCCACTGATACACTACAAGGCATGGCCTGCTGCTGGAGGCTTTCTCACAGTAATTGCATTTGAGGGTTTTTCTTTATATTTGTAGGCACGTACCTTGTAAATTCTTTTTTTTTTTTTTTTTTTTGTCTTTTTGAGACAGGGTCTCGCTATGCAGTTGAGGCTGGCCTTGAGCTCACTTTGGTAGCCCAGGCTGGTCTCGAACTCGCACCAATCCTGTCTCAGCCTCCTGAGTTTTGGGATTACAGGCGTGAGCCATCACGCCTGGCTAATACCTTGTAAATTCTTATTGACAGTATTTCTACATTCATTATTTTCACAGTATTTTGTTCCAGTAACAGTTTTTCTTATTTAGAAAGGAGTGATCCAAGTACATGAAACCCACTAAGATTCTTCTGAGTACAGCTCTCAGTGAAACCTATATATTTCAAAATCTTTTCGTGTATGCCACATTTCTAAAGATTTTTTTTTTGTATTTTTAGGGGAGGGTGTTCAGGGTCTCACTACTAGATTGGGCTTGTAGTGATCTGCCTGTTTACAGCCTCCCAAGAGCTGGGATTACAGTTGTGTACCACTATGCCCAGTCTCAGTTGTTATCTCAGTGCGTCCGGGGTCGGGCCAGCATGGCAGGCCTGGGAATCAAACTCCTGGTCCCTGTTGCAGGCACTTTAATCCACTGAGCTATTTGGCCGGCCCTATTGAAGATTCTATTTGAAGGAATATAGTTTTCCTTAAAACATACTTGTCCAGATGAATTACATCCTCAGCCTTTTGCCACATTTTGCAACTTGTGTTCGTTCACCTGATCGCATACCATGTATTCATCAGCTTCTAAAATTTTGCCGGAAATGAAAACAGTCCTATATTACAGATAATAACATGATCCTGGTGTAATGTAAAATGTATTTAAAATACAATTCCTGAGGTTTTTCTTTTAATTTTGTAATCTGAATTTTTTTTAAGAACCAGGGATTGCTGGTCAAGTACATTACCAGCCCTTTTTATATTTTAGTTTGAGACATGACCTAAGTTACCCAGGCTTCACTTGAATGTGTGATACTCTTGCCTCCAACCACCAGAGTATCTGGGATTATAGGCAAATAAAATAACTGACTAGAAAATAATTGTAAACAAAATATAATTTTAGTCTTCCATGATTTACTTATAAAGAGAAATTACATTGTCATAATAATGCAAAAACTGAAAATCTAACCAAATATATAAAATGATTATATGAGGATGATACAGCACAGAAAAGACAGTGTGTATGTGATTATGAAAATTTTCAGGAGAGTATCAAAGATCCAAACCAATACTCTATACTGAGAAATCATTAGGAAAAGTCACAGTGTAGTATAAGCTAATTATTAATAAATGTGGAGGAATATATTAAGAAATAAGGCCAGAGCCATAGCAGAGATCAGATCATAGGGGACTTTGTGGACCTCAACAGAAAATTAGATTCATCATATAACATAATCTTAGTTTTGTTGTTAGTTCAGGGTGTGGTCAGCCAGAAGCATTAGAATTCCTAGAACATCAAGTGAAGGAAGTCAGAGTGTAGCATCCCTAGATGAATACAGCTGTGGGACCAGCAGTAGGAGGACTGGAGAGCAAGGACAGGGTTTATGGTTAGGATAGCTTCAGTAGATATTCAGGAGTTCTGCATATCTACAGGTAACAATCAGATACAGGAGCAATGGGATTCAAGGGGAGAAATTACTTACTTGCCTATCTTCTTTATGGTGACACCTTTTACTGTAAAGCTATGTAGTATTCAGTGACTTCTGCCCAAGCTATAGCAACAGTCAGAAGTGTCCATTTTAATCTCTGCATCCCAGGGAAGATACTGTACCAAATGCAAATTGATGTTCTTAGAAATAAAATTAGGCTGTGTACTAAATTAGTAAGAGGGGTCAAATTTAGTAGGTAGGAAAACTATTTGTGTGATGTCCTTTCTCCAACCCTGATTTGCTTCTGCGTTCTCTTAGTATCCTATTAATTACCCTGGTCATTGTATTACTTTAAGGCGCCTAGATAGACTCTACCCATTCTCTTTTCTCTGACCTCCAAATATTTGCTGTTGTGGCTTGAAGACACAACCCTCTGTTGTGTCCTCTGTTAGTTTATGTTTTAAATTAAACCCATGGCTTACACATTGTAGGGAAGTACCAAATCACTGAGCTACACCAGCAATCCTTTGTATGTTTGATTTTTTGGTCTTTTTTTTTGTCTTTTTGAGACAGGGTCTTGCTATGCAGTTGAGGCTGACCTTGAGCTCACTTTTGTAGCCCAGGCTTGTCTTGAACTCACACCAATCCTCCTGCCTCAGCCTCCCAAGTGATGGGATTACAGGCGTGAGCCACTATGCCCGGCTTTGTCTGGTTTTTTTTTTTTTTTTTTTTTTTTTTTTTTTTTTTTTTTTTTTTTTTTTTTTTTTTTTTTTTTTTTTTTTTTTTTTTTTTTGTCTTTTTGAGACAGGGTCTCACTATGCCATTCAGGCTGGCTTTGAGCCCAATTTTGTAGCCCAGGCTGGTCTCGAACTCACATCGATCGTCCTGCCTCAGCCTCCCAAATGCTGGCATTACAGGCGTGTGCCACCACGCCTGGCTTGTTTTTGTTAAAGCATTGAAAAGCTTGTCTGTTGTGTACCCTCTGATTTCTGTTGCTTTTAGAATCAGCCACTCATGTCTCTTAATTCTTTCTTACAGAATTTGCCTCACAAATGCAGTGATTATGGGAAAGCATTCAATTTTAATTCACCACTAGTTATACATCAGAAACTTCACATAAGTGAAAAGCCACATGAATGTTGTGTGAAAGTCTTCAGTAGAAAAAAACAGCTTGTTTCACACCTGAGGACTCATTTAGGACAGAAACCCTGTGTGTATGATGAATGTGGCAAAGCTTTTTGTTTCAAACCATAGATCATTATATATCAAAGAATTCACACAAGAGAGAAACCATATGAGTGCAGAGAACATCCGAAAGCCTGTATTACAAAGTCAAGCTCTGTGATCCATTAGAGAATTCATACAAGGGAGAAGCCCTTAGTATGCATGTACTAAATGTGGAAAAGCCTTTGCCTTTAAGTCTCAGTTCATTGTACATCAGGGTGCACACACAGGAATAAAGTCCTATGGATATATTTAGTGTCAGAAGGGATTCAGTTTGAAGTCACAGCTCATTGTACATAAGAGAAGTTACATAGGAATAAGATCTTACGTGTGTACTGAATATGGCAAAGCTTTTACGAGCATGACATCTGTCATTATACACTTGTGGACACACACAAGAAAGAGATTCCATGAATGCACTGATTGTGGGAAAAGTCTTATTATACATCACAGAATTCACACAGGAGAGAGCCCCTATCAGTGCTCTCAATGTAGGGAAACTTAGTTGGAAATACCAAGTCATTTCACACCAGAGGACTCATGTGGGCCAAAAGCTTTATGAGTGTGGGAAAGCTTTTGGTTCAAAATCACAGCTGTGTATCATAGAACTCGTACAGAAGAGAAGCCTTTTGAATGCAGTGAATGTCAGAGAGCCCTCAACACAAAGTCAAACCTCACTGTCCATCACAGAATTCATACAGGGGAGAAACTTTATAGTTGTAGGGAATTTAGAAGAGCTTTTACATTGAAGCCTCAGTTCATTGTACATGTGGGGGATCACATGGGTGTGAAGCCACATAGATACAGTGAGTGTGGGAAGGCATTCAGTCTGTAGTAACAGCTAATTGTACACCACAGAAGTCCCACTGGAGTAAAGCCACAGATTCCCTGAGCATGGAAGTCTTTAGGGGCAAGTCATACCTCATTATACATATGCAGATGTACACAGGAGAAAAAACACATCAATGCAGTGGGAAGTTCTTCAGTTTCAATTCTCAACTCATTGTACATCATAGAATTCACAGAGGAGAAAATCCCTATGAATGCAGAGAATGGAAAGCCTTTAATAGAAAAGACCAGTGCATTTCACACCAGAGGACCCATGCAAGAGAGAAGTCCTATAAGTGCAGTGACTCGAGGGAAGACTTAGTAGCAAATAATATGTTATACACTTGAGAACTCATTCAGGAGAGAAACTATCTGAATGTAGTTGTGGGAAAGCTTTCATTTGGAAATCACCACTCCTTGTACTCCAGAGAACTGAAGGACCAAACCCCTGTAAATGCAAGCGGTGTAAAAAATCCTTCACTGGAAAATTACAGCTTCTTTTACATCAGAGAATGCATGCAAGAAAGAAGCCCTGTGAATGCCATGAATGTGGAAAAGCCTTCACTAAGAAATCTCAGCTTGGCCGGGCGTGGTGGCTCACGCCTGTAATCCCAGCACTCGGGAGGCTGAGGCAGGAGGATCGGTGCGAGTTCGAGACCAGCCTGGGCTACAAAAGTGAGCTCAGGACCAGCCTCAACTGCATAGCGAGACCCTGTCTCAAAAAAAAAAAAAAAAAAAGAAATCTCAGCTTGTACGTCAGCAAACCCATTCAGGAGAGAAATCCTACAGATGCAACAAATGTGAGAAAACTTTTTCTCAGAAGTTAATTCTCAGCATATATCAGAGAACACACACAGGAGAGAAAACGTGCAAATGCATTCAATGTCAGAAAGCCTTTTGTTGGAAGTCAGAGCTCATTAAGCACCAGAAAACTAATATAGATAAGAGACATACTAATGAATTACATAAAAGAAACTTAAAAGTCAATTCACAGATGCCAGCAAAGTTACACAGAAGAGGAATTCTAAATAAAACCCTGTCAGTGTATACCAAAAAATTCATACTGAACAAAAGCCTTATGAATACATAGTATATGCAAGAAAATCCACAGAAAACTTCTTTATATGCAAAACTGTATAAAATACTATTTGAGAAAGCTGTATGAAAGTTTCTGGTAGCAGGTTTTGCTTATATTTTTGAGATAGGTCTTGTGTTGCCAAGATTGGTCTTGAGTTCTGGGCTCCAGTGATGCTCCCACGTCAGCTGCACAAGTGGTTGTGACTACTGCTGTATGCCTCTGCACCTGGCTTATATCACATTAACAATTCCTATATGTGAGGACCTATATGAGGTAGACAATGAATGTAGACAAATAATAGTAATCGTATGATAACATTTATAAAGAAGGAAGTCCATGAAGAAACTGAATAGAAAATAGACCCCTTAGACATTCATAGTTTAAGTATGAAGAGTTTAATGAGAAAAATTACAGAACCAATGAATGACAGAATCACCAACTGTAAATCATTTCAGGGGCCGGGAGGGCATATATCTTACAAGACTGGCATAAGAAAATCTTCATCTAAAAATGGCATCATTCACGAAGAATGACCATGTATGAACATGTCAATTGAGCTAAGTCCTCAGAACGGTCACTTCATTATATATATCAGAGCTCACTCTAAAATTGTTTCACTTCTTGGGACTGCGGGACTGCAGCGCGCGCGGGTCGCGGGGGCTCTAGCTCGGGACGGGAGACGCGCAGGGCCTTCGGCGTGCGCGGGGCCGAGTGGCAGCCAGGTGCTGCGGGGATGGAGCGAGCGTGCACCCCTCCTCCGCGCCCCCGCCCGCCCCGCCCGCGCCGTCGGGTATGCCGGCGCCCGCTGCCGTCCTGCGGCTGTCTGGCCCGACCCTGCGCGGCGGCGGCCGGGCTGGAGAGTGTGCTGGGCGGCGGCTTCCCGCGGACACCCGAGGGCGCGCGCTGCCGCAGCCACGGCGTGGTGTCGGCGCTCCGGGTCCACAGGCGCCCGCCCCGCTGGCGGCACTGCGCATGCGCCCGCTGCGCCCTCACGCCGAGCGCCGGCGCGTCTGGCCGCGTAGGTGCTGCTGCGCAGGCGGCGGGCGCAGAGGCGGAAGCGGGCTGCTGTGCGCGGGGCCCGGCCACGCCCTGCGGCTCGGCGGTGCGGAGGGAGAACTAGAGCCAAAAGGGTAAGTGAGACTCAAGCTGGAGTGGACGTGGAGAAGCAGTCTCCAAATCCGCGCAGTGTCTCCCGGCTTCATCCCCCAAGCCTCACGGTGTTACTGGGCAGCAGAGCCTCAGGTCATCTGCTTCAGAACGGGCCAGTCGGCCTGAGAGCATCCTGTTTCCCCACCTTGGGAAGCAGTCAGGCGGGAAGACAGTCCCAGGTCCTGGTCATCCTCGGGTTTAGTCAGAAGATGAGAGCCAGTGCACCAAGGACCGCACCGTCAGGTTTCCTATGGTGTCCTCACAGCCAAGAGATGCTCTTGACATTCTTACCAAGATCTTTCCAGGCTGTAGGCGTAGCCAGCTAGAAGGCATTCTGCAGTTCTGCCAAGGAGATGCGGTCCAAGCCATCGAACAAGGCTTGAGTGGGAAGGAACAAGAGCCAGCCACGGGGGACCAGGTACCCTCAGAAGATCTGGAAAATGCATGCAGCCTGTCGAGGAGCTTCACGTTTGAGTCTAGCTGGGATTGGTTTTGGAACTCTTGGTAACAAATCTGCGTTTTCTCCTCTGCACCGCACCTGTTTCTTACAGAAGTGATTCTAGTCTCTACACCTTCAGCCCTAGGCTAGCTATTGGCCCACTGCGATTAGCATGTTCTTGTCCAGGAAGAGGGCTGGCAGGTTTCATGTCGGCTTATCTAGCACCTGGGTTAATTCCAGCACTGCCTTTTCGGCCAGTTTTAGATCATTCATGCCTTTTCAGGGATCATGAGGGATTCGTCCTACCTTCCCACTAAAAACTCAGTAACTCCTGGTAGACCACTAGGCAGACCCAGTCAGGACCCTCTGTAGTGTATCTGCCATTCTCCCTTTCTGGGGCGTTGCTAGAATTGTACAACGTACACAAACACACACAGTGTTTCTTAATATATGTCAAAAAGTGTATTTCACTAGCATTTGGGGAAGTACCCTTTTCCATACATGTGAGTGAAATACTTGACCTTAAAATTTTTATTTTTTTAAATGAGCAATATAAAAAACTTTAGGCTTGAAGACTATTGCATTCATTAAGTGAAAGAAACATTTCAACATATGTGCCTTGAATAGCTCAGTTTTAGGAAAAAATCTTATTTAACAACTTTTTGGCTAAATGATGATTATAAAGTTTTAAGACTGTATATTTTATTTTTTGTGAACAGTATGGCTTCTGGCTGTAAGAAATTTATAGTTGTAAAGAGAATTCATCATAATATAAAATGAACCAAGAGGGAAAATTAAAAATATGAATAAATTCCAACCAATGATTTCTAAAACTTTTTCCCTTGTTTCTATGCACCGAACAAAAGCATTACCAAAGTACTTTGTATTTTCAGAAAAGTGATAAGCAGTAAGTAAAAAACTTGAAGTTTTCACTTTTTTCAAATGTTTTCTTTTTTACTCTTAGCTGTCGCTTGCAAACAATAATGCCAAAATTTTACCACTCCCGCACCCTCCCCATCCACTCTACTCAGAAATCTCATCAAATAGCTGTGGACTGTATGTGTTTCTCTCTGCCTCTTACCTTATTAAAGATAGTGTTTACGACCCCTGTATGTCCCCGATAAGGATTGATCTTTAGCACTATCCTGCTGTTAGATCTCTTAGCACTGCCCCTTTTACATTTTCTTTTACCATTGTATAAGTTGCTTTTAGTTGTTTTTCTGCTCGTCTCTTTCTCTTTCTACACAATAAGTACAAATTTACTGTGAAAAATGTAAATCTCTTCAGCCTTGTGAATTTCATGGCCTATTAAGTAAATCTTAGGAAATGAGATTGCGCCATCTTCTGGCCACTATCGCTAATTGCAACTCCGGTTCCCAGAATGAAACACATTGTTTTTTAAAAGTACAAACAAAACAATTTGGAAGTGGTCATTTTGAATCATTCTGCATTTAATTAATTAAAACTTTTGTATCATAAAGTGCATTTCTACTGTGGATGATGATGCTGTTTTAGTGTGCTGGTTCTGGTATCTGGGGAAATACCCCTTGCACATATGTCTATGACAAGAGTATGGCACCTATCTCAAAGGTGAAGGTCATTTTGCTCAAAAGATGCCTGCCTGGAGAAAATATTGATTGATTCTATGTAGACAATGCTAAATGCACCAAGGGCAGATAAGATTTCCACAGGGGAAAATTGCCATTAAAGTTTTGTGGTATTCTTCAGGTTTTAAAATTAAAAAAAAATAAAAAAAATAAAAAATAAAAAATAAAAAAAATTTTTAAAATTGTTTAATTTCTTCATAAAGAGCTTCCTTTAGAAATGATTTTTAAGGGAAATGATTTTGCAAATGTTTCAAATTTTATGAAAGTATTGGAAGAAATAGCATAAATGACCATAGTGTTTAAAGTTATTTTTTAGTGTATAAATGTAACAGACATAGTAATAATAATTATTAATAATAATAATAATCCCAGACAAGAGGTACTTAAGAATATCTTCCTGTTTGTTCTATGTACTATAAATCTTTCATAGTTTTGCATTTTACATATAAATGTCTTATGTGAAGCACTAATCAGCATTGTTGTCTCCCAGCAACACTGTATTTTCACTGTATTTTTAACAAATACAGCTTGTTGGTACTGCTTTAGTTATAGAAAGCAATGTGGTATATATTTCATGAGTTGTGATAGGCTAAAATGTGTTAAACTTCCACTGGCTAGAACATAATAGTGATTTTAAGAGAAGTAACCCTCACAAGGTACACATTGATGATGGAACTATCACCCTGTGAAGGGTGAGGCATTTGAATTTTGAATAGGCTCTTTATGAACAAAGTAGTCTGGGTTTTTGTCATACCATAGTGTCTGAACTGAGCTATATTCCCAGCCCATGACCAACTTTAACCTTGTTGTTTGTCTGAGTATGTTAGCTATTTTGTCTATTGCAGCTTAATAACTGCCTGCTTTAGGAGTAATCACTAGAGTGAGAAGCTTCAAAGGCTTTGTGGAGACTAGGAAATGAGTATTGCCTGATACAGGAGAAAAGCTTTCAATTTTCTACTCATGTCCCATGGCAGGAACTTAGCCTTGGTACAGTGGGGTGAAAATACTTAGTAGAATCATATACATGCTGAGGCTCTAGAGTATTTCAGTAGCTGCCACTGAAAAATTCTAAATATAGTAAAATTGCTGCACTTCAAAAATTCTAGACTGTGGTCAGTAGATGACTACATCTAATGGCCATGTGGATCGTGGAGAATAATGTGTTTAAAACTTCCATTCAAGGTCCTGGGGGTATAGCTCAGCAATGCAGTGCCTTCCTGGAAGCGCAAGGTCCTGAGTTTGGTTCCTGATACCCCTACCCCAAATAAAACCCTCCATTCAAGATGGCATATCAAACCAGTGGACTTAACATGATACCCCTGAAATGTTTATGTGTAGTTGTAGTCTGGGTAGAAAATCATAAAGCTGGTTGTGTCATTTTTCTTCACAGCGTTAACATAATTGTTTATGTGAATAACTATTACTCTGGAAAAAGTGGGACCATGGCGGTTAGATTAGGGCTATCTGGGAAGGATATGAATGTTAACCACTGCAAAAAGCCTCAGAAACACTTTTCATTTGGTGTTGTTTGTCTCAGAAAGGAGTTCCAGCTCTTACTCAAAGAAAGTGTTCCTTAAAGAAGAGGAAGCTAATAATTTCTGAATGCCTAATAGTTTTGGTGCTCTGTTCATCATATAGAATCCAGCTGCAATAATGATGGGGTAAAGAAGGATAATTTACAAAAGAGAAACCGCAAAAAAAAAAAAAAAAAAAAAAAAAAAAAAAAAAAAAAAAAATTGCAAACACAGCTGAATGGAAATCAAGAACGAGACAGCAAGTGGAAAAGGTAGGAAACTTGTCAGGGGGAAAAAGCATGCACCTGTGTACACAGGATGACTTCGACAATGGTCCTAAGAATCTCCAACAGGTTTTTGAGACTCAGAGTAGCAACGTGTGAGACTAAAACCATGCATGGAATGCTTGCCATTCTGGTCTTCTAGATGTATGCTGCTTCTAATTTAATCTCAATGATTGTTCTACTTGCAAGTAAATGTTTGCTTAAAAGAAAATAGAAAAGGGTAAAGAGAAAACAAGACAAGGAAAAATGCCATAGGATTGACCTGGTACAATTCTGTATATGATTATGTTTATAAATTGCTGTGTAAAAAAGTGTAACAGTCTTTTTAAAAATCACATTCTACAGGGATTCATTAGAATATCAGTGATTGATGGAAAATACCGGTTCCATGTTAAGTCTAAGGCATTTAATATTGTGTTCTTATTGCTTAGTGACAATAAGCTGAAGTAGCTATGTAATAGAGTAATAGTATCACTAAGCTTCTCTTCTGGAGGGTTAAGAATCCTCACCTGCTCCTCCCTTTGCTCTTTACTGTTTTCTGCTGCCATGAACAAGTGTCCTCTGCATGTGCCATTTTGCCCTGGAACCAGCTGAGTATGGACTGAAACTTCTAGAAACTGTGAGGTAAATAAACCTTTCCTTCCTTAATTTTTGGTGTTGGGTATTTTGTCCCAGAAACAAGAGAAAAGGAACTGAGACACATGTATAGTGTTGTTACCAAAATAACCTATAGTTACCTTGACTAGCATAGTAAAAAATCGGACCCTGAGGTGGAGACTTAAGATGATCATAAGGTATACATGGCATGAAGAGGTATGACGAAGAACAGAGCAGCCAAAACTCCATCTCTGTGTCTTATGCCAAGAATCCAGGACCCTGCTCCTTCAGATGGCATAAAAGCTGCACATCTTTGTGCTCTGGGTCAGCCAGGAGTTTCTGTCCTCCATGGGTTTCTCCCTTGTATAATATGTAATAAAGCCTTCTTGCTGTACCATAACACTTCTGATTCTGACAGGGAACACAGAACCCACACAGGGGTTGATCAGGCCGGCTTGTATTCTTCTGAGCATGGTTGTCACAGCTGAGGTGGACTGTCTTGGTTCCCTCTCTGCTCCTATCCACATCTGTCCTTCCAAGAGAGGAAAGACGGGAGTCACTTTCTCAAGCTCTTTCCTTCTGTCCCTTGCCGGGATGTCAGACACATTACACATGGACACCAGCTCACTTAAGTCTTATTTTTTTTCCTGTGTCCATAGGTCTCCTGTGGAGAAGGACAGAGAAGGCTTCATGGAGGTAGGGACGGCTGAGCTAGGACCCCTGATGAAGAAGGCTTTGTGGGTAGTGAGCACTCTGCCACTGCCGCTTCCAGTCACCCTAACTCCTCCATTATGTCAATCTGTCCCTCAACCCTGTCATCCTGCATTCTCTTTCCAGTCCTACAAAAGAAACTCAACAAGAGAGAACCAAAAAATGGTTGGTTTATAAACGTTATAAAGAAGAAAGAAAAAAACAAAGAAGGAAAATGAAATGCGTGATGCAAACATCCACTGAAGTATTTCTATCACGTGGGCAGCCATGGATCCACAGCCTGGAGCCGTCGTTCAGCCTCAGCCCTGCCTTGGAGCTGCCGCGGGGCCCCTGTCCGGGCTCAAGGGGGCCGCCAGTCCTCAGCCGGCCCGAATACGCCCATGGGACCATGCCCTTCCGGTTTCCTCAGGGCGTGAGGACTGTGAGCACCTGGCGCCATGATGTCAGGGAAGACGCTGTGCCGTGACGTCAGAGCGCATGTGCCTGCACCGAGACGTCTGGGAGTTGCTCTTACGTTCACCCTGCGTCTGGGTAGTAGGGGTGTTTTGAGGCTGCAGTGGGCATCAGTCAGGGTTTTCGGTGCCTTTGGGACTGGGCGGCTCCAGTGAGGCCCCCAGATTTACCTGTACACCTAGCTGCTCCTTCCTGCTGGAGTCAAGTAGAACGCCCCTCAGGAGCCAGCGTCCTAACTCGGGGTTGGGGTTTCTCTGCACGGACCCAGCCCTCCCCTTCCTGCTGGAGGTCACTCAGATGAGCTCTGTAGACAGGAGGACCCCGGGTTCTGGAGGGCAGCTGCAGCCTCCCTTAGCCCTGACAGAGCACTCAGCAGGTCCAGTGGGTCCCAGCTATACCTGTGACGCTTGTCCATTTGGTGTTGGCACACTGTCCTAGATATAGGGAGGGTTTCTGCTTGGTACCTAGGTGAATGGCCATGTGTCTGGCAGTCATGGGGCCTCAGGAGGTGGACATGAGGCCCTCTTCTATCGGAGGACACTGCAGGAGCAAGAGGAACAGAGGGGGACAGGAAGGTGGATGGTGTGGACAACACCCGGCCCAGGGAACCACAGCTGGCCTCATTCCTAAGGAGGGAGGGATTAGGAGGAGGCTTGTAGGTGAGTGATCTCAGCCTGCTCTGTGCCCTTCCTCAGGGGTCCCTGGCGGTCAGGTGTCAGCATCCAGGAAGTGGTCTGGGATGGACAGGGAAGGCTGTGCAGGTGGGTGGTTCTGACTGCTCTGTATTGGCAGAGGGGCTGAGGACCAGGATGTAGAGCTTCCTGATGCCGCTGCGGGAGCAGCAGTGCTCGTGCTCACTGACCTCAGAGCTGGAGACCCTGGCAGGCAGGCTGTGCCGAGACCTCCAGGACGACCTTTCCCAGGGGCAGCCTCTGGTGGCGGCTGTTCTGGAAAGCCCTCTTCGTCCACGCTTCCTGGACAATGCAGATGTGACCCTGGTGTGTGCCCGTGACCTGGTCCAGCAGGGGCAGCCCCAAGTGGCCTGCTGGCTTCTGGAGGTAGGACTGGGTAGGCATGGTGGGCTGCAGAGAGGTACATCCCCATAGTGGGATGTATACTGTTTACTTGGTGAAGACTTGACCCTTCTGTGTGCCTACGTGCCCCCTGCCCCTCTTGGCTTTTCCCTCAGTGGATAATCAGAGGCCTTGTCACTTAACCCTTTACCCTTGAGGGATCTGCGCCTGCAGGGTCCTCAGACACATACACACACACAAGATCATAGTGAGCTTGGTTCTCTGGTGTCAGAGTAAATGAGTGAAAGGGATAGGGAAGTAGAGATGACTGTATCAGGGCCCACAGCTGGTAGGAGGGTAAGGAGTCAGCCACACCGGGCCTTGCTGGAGCTTCAAGAGAAAGCCGTTTGCTCCTGGGAGCCTTCCTGGCTTCTCATTGGAAGCTGCACACATAAGCATTGGGGGCAGAGTGGCACTGCAGAGCTAGAATCAAGTGAATGGAGGGATACAGATCAGAGAGATGGCAGTATTGAGCATCTTGGGTCATTGTCAGGGTCCTAGGCAACAACAGGTACCCTGCCCTTCCCTATGTCAGGCTGGGGGAAGCGTGCCATAGGAATGCAGGCTGTTCACTTAAGATTAAGTCAGACATTGGCTCTTTATAGAAGTCAGCTCTGACCACGGCCACGTGCCCTGTGACCAAAGGCATTTCACCAGACTTTTTCCGTGCCTTGTCTGTCCTGCAAGGTGCGTCTGAGAACTGTGCTCATTTATTTCTCAAGGGACTTGAAGGGTTCAAAAGTGGGCTCAGAAGCTTCTGATGTTTTTCCTAGCTGACAGGTAGTGCTTTCCTGCCCTGTGTGATGATTGGCCTACCCTGGTCACATCCTGGAGTCTCCACTGCTGGGCCATGCTAACGCTCTGTACATCAGTGACCTCTCCCAAGCCTGGCCTTGAGACAGGTGGAAAAAACAGGTCCCCCTGACATTGTAGGGTAGGAAAGGATGGCCAGGGCTTAGCAGCCTCTCTTTGCAGGGGTGCCAGGTGCCGGGAGGCAGTCAGGAGCTGGTGCAGCTCTGGAATGACATTCACTACCAGAT
>PVJA010045617.1:0-15535 GCA_004027025.1 Myocastor coypus | reverse complement strand
CGAGTAGTCCAAAGTGGGCAGGTAGACGAGTAGTCCCAATGAGGGCAGGCAGACGAGTAGTCCAAAGCGGGCAGGTAGACAAGTAGTCCGAAGCGGGCAGGTAGATGAGTAGTCCAAAGCAGGCAGGTAAATGTGTAGTCCAAAGTGGGCGGGTAGATGAGTAGTCCCGATGAGGGCAGGTAGACGAGTAGTCCAAAGCGGGCAGGTAGACGAGTAGTCCAAAAAGCATGTTTTACCTCGACGAAAATCCACTGCAAAGAGCAATGCCTATGGCGGGGTTTCAGAAGGCTAAGAGAAGTTTATAGGAAGACTAGCTTAGAAGACATTCATCCGAGCTTAGGAAAGAGCATTTGATATGGCTCAACTACTCCTGGGTAGTTTAGCATTCAATGAGGGGAGGAAAAAGAGGGGAGGAGGGCACCTTGGGGATGTCCTCAACAGCGACAGTAGCATGACAGTCCCCATGGAGGAATAGCTCCCAGACTTTCCCCTTCCCTCTTGGGTGAGCTGCTTATGTCCACTTATGTTTATGTCCGCTACACTGTCTGCTTCCTCACTGAATTCCACAGACAGATGTCCAGGGAAAGGCCCAGGTCAGGGACCCACCAGGGTGAGGATGCAGGTGCTGAGGCACTAGTTCGGTGGCTGGTCACAGGTTGCCATCTCTGAACTGGACAGGCCAGCATGTCTGCCACGCCCACAGCTGCAGGTGAAAGGGCTGGGAAGAAAGGCGCATTATGAGTAAGTGTCCTGATCTGCTGACAGCTGCGTCCCTGGTGCCTGGCTTAAAAATCATTTCTCAAAAAGGTAGATAAGCAGGGGAAAGGTCTTGGCCTGCAAGGGCCATTAGCTTAGCCTTTGGCCACAGATGAATACAACAAGACAGGAGCCTGGCACATGGTGGCCAGAGCACCGTTCGGGAGATGGCCACCGAGAGGAATCTGAGCAGGACATCTGGAGAGGGTCAGGGAGACCGGTGGCAGAGGGACACAAGGCCCTCTGGAGAAGCAAGTGCTGCTAGGAAGAAGGCAGTGACTCAACCCACCGGGTTGAGAATGAGCCGAGCTCAAAAGCAGCAGGCTCTCCAGGTCCTGCTGTCAGCCATCTTGCCAGCCTGAGTGCCCTGTAAGATGGGGGTCCTGGCTGTGAGGTCCAGACAGATCAGGGGTGAGGTGAAATGGGAGGCTCTTCCCAGAGCACCCAGCACAGTCCTGAGCTCCAAAATGGTCACGTGACTTGTGAGGCTACATCTCACTAAATTCTCCTGAGCACTGTGCTAGGCACACTGCTCTGTGTGTGTGTGTGTGTGGTGTGTGTGTATATTTACAGTAACCTTCTCCAAACCTGATGAATCTGTTCTTTGCAAAAAGGAAAAGAAAAATTCTGAAATTATCCCCCGCCAGAGGTGTGGCAGATGTTAGCAGAGGACCGTGGCCCCCTAACCCTGGCAACCGTTAACCTCATTCTTCTCTGCCGTTAGGTATGGAAGGTCCCTAGATATCCACACACGGCTGACAGTATTTGGTAGGGTTCAGGAGCTTCCTGCTCCGGGAAAGATCAGCTCACAGTGTGGCGGCAGGCAGACCCATCCAGATGGAGCAACGGGGAGCCGTGGGAGCAGGCAGGGCTTGCCTGGCCTTTCCTCAGTGCCTCTCGTAAGTGTAGGAAGGGGAAACACAGGAAGCAACTATAGGCGGAATCCACCTTTGTGTTCAGAAGCCAACCTTGGCTTTTCTGTTTGTTGTTTAGTAACCACCTCCACACAAGGACTCGGAAATCCATGACACAATCTTCTAAAGGTAAACAAGGGCAAGAAAACACACACACACACACACACACACAGAGAGAAGCTGCACTTGATCCTTGGGCCACAGCCCTGAGGGTCCTGTGCAGCTCCCAGGGATCCATTCCACAAGTATGTGAGCAGGAAGCATCTGGGCCTGTCTGTTCAGAGATGCGGATTTGCTGGTACACACTGTTACCCACCTCCGCTTCTTCCAGTTACCACCCCATCTTTAGAGATTGTCCTAGAGCTGTTGATATAGAACAGCCTTTTGCTTTTCAGCCACCCTGTGATACCCCTGGATATACCAGGCTTCACCAACCCTAACAGAACCCCTATGAGGATCTAATACCATCTCCCACTTTGTATGTCTGCAAACAGCTGTGTGCATCAGAGTCCTGGATGCGGATTGGCTGCAGTAGCGGGCTGGGGCGGGGTTCCTGGTAATGTCAGACCCTGCACCGGGTGTGCCTCTCGCTCTTTGCCTCTGTGCATGTACGTACCCCTCACTGCCCTCTTTCTATTAGAGCTCGATTTCAAAGGCTTTACCTCAGTCCTTGCCATGGTGCAATAGGTTCTATCCTTTGGCGGATTTAAGTTGCAAAAGGATGAAAATAGTTGCTGGGCACATGTTTTTAGTAACTCCTCTCTGTCCCCAAGTAGAGGCTCTTTTAATCTTTCCAGAAACAATTGCATAGACCCATTTCTTACTGAACTTTTCCAAAACCCTGCTAATACTGATAGGAGAGGAATGGTACCAGGGCTACTAGTATTCAGTAAGGCTCAATATTGACAGGACTTTAAAAAAAAAATAGATCTCTAAGCACAGAACAGCATTCAACCATAGTTCCTCTGCTCTTTCAAGGTCATCTCTGAAAACTGCAGATAATAACCAGAAGTGAAAGCTCAGTGTACACTCAGACTGTAGGCCAGGGAGGCAAGCAGGGTGCACTGAGCAAGCAGCACCAGGTCTGCCCAGCGTAGGGAGCCGCTTGGGCTACTCCTACACTGCTACCTCTTGTAGACACA
Organism: Myocastor coypus; assembly: GCA_004027025.1. Classification (NCBI taxonomy): domain Eukaryota; kingdom Metazoa; phylum Chordata; class Mammalia; order Rodentia; family Myocastoridae; genus Myocastor; species Myocastor coypus. The sequence goes on along the minus strand of PVJA010045617.1, from coordinate 12,723 downwards.
TTTCGCAAGAAAAACTGTTTCTGCCTATACAAGCAACAAACAGACAAGACTCGCCTGTGCCTCTGTCACCTTCGCTCTCTTGGGTCCGAGTCTTTTCTATTCGAGAAGATATATAAATATAGCAGAGCATTATTTCTAATGGCCCAGAAAAAGCAAGAAGATAAGAAGGAAAGGAGGAGGGAGAAGCAGTGGGGGAGACATAAAACTGAACTCAGACCCGACGCTGCCTTCAGATGAGGAACACAGACCTTAGGACCAGAGGGCCCGGCCCTTCCTATAGCGTTTGATTCTCCCCTTGTTAAATTATCCTTAGACAAGCTTTTGATTCTTAGCACTCCCGATCCCTCCCCGGCCTTTCTTGCACTCCAAGTCTCCATCCAGACCCTCCAGACCCTAAGGCATAAACACGGAATTCTAACCACAGAGCGAGGATCTCAGGGAGCTGTTAGCAGACATCTTCTCCTAGTTCCCATACTTCGAGACCCAGGCACAGAGGATCCCGGTGCATTCCGTGGCAGAGATTCCAGGCTCCACATATCTCAGAGGAGAACAGCTGAGTCAGGAATAGCCGACCAGTCCTTTGGATATTTATTTGCTTGTTTGTTTGTTTATTTATTGTCTTTTTGAGACAGGGTCTTGCTGTGTAGTTCACGCTGGCCTCGAGCTTACTTTTGTAGCCCAGGCTGGTCTTGAACTTGCACCGATCCTCCTGCCTCAGCCTCCCAAGTACTGGGATCATAGGCATGTGCCACCATACCTGGCTAACATTTATTTTATTTATTTATTTTGGATTTTTAAATATTTATCATGGGGGGGCCAGCAAGGTGGCTTAGTGTTCTAAAGCGCCTGCGGAGGAAACTTAAGGCCAGTGCTGCGACCGCTCCTCGATCCTTGACACCACATGCTGCGCACCCCCACCCCAGGGCGGGCTGAGCCAGCCATAACACAAACAAATAAGTGAGGTTTAAGAGAAATAAATTTTAAAAATTGAAAAAATATTTATTATGGGAATGACACTGGACATCAAAGTAAAAGCCACCATTACTACAGTCCTGCCACTCTAAGGCATCCCGTCTCTGTGTTCTGTGGAGTTCTCCATCCTCAGGCCTCTGAGATCCTAACCAGGGCCACAGTTTTGTGGGCAAGAGCCCCTGCTCTAGCTGTGTATGTACATCCAAATCCCACTATTGGCCAACTGGGCTCAAGCACTCCACCTGTCAAATAGGCACATTAACAGGACCCACCTAACTGAGCTGTTGGAAAATAACCAAGACGTCCTGCTTAAACCATAAAATGCCTAGATTATACTCGGGTCTTGGTAAATATTAGCTGCTGCTGTAATATTTTTAAGAATTATTTTATTTTATTTTATTTTATTTTTTTCTTGTTTCAGAACTTTTGTTTGTTTATTTATTTTTTATGGCCGGCTCAGCCTGCCCTGAGGGCAGGGCTGGTGCAGCATGTGGTGCCAGGGATCAAACCTTGGTCCCTGCAGCCACCCAAGCTTTCCTAAGCAGGAGGCTTAGACCACTGAGCCATCCTGCTGGGCCCCTGCTGTCATTTTTTAAACATTTGCTTTCCAACTTCAGAAAACGTATCCCAGGAGCCAGGCATGGGGACGTAGCTGTGGCCCCAGCACTCTAGCAAGCTGAGGCAGGAGAGTCTCAAGGTCTAGCTCAGCCAGGGTAACTTAGCAATTTAGCCTGACTCGTCCCAAAAGATTTTTAAAAGGAGAGGGTGTCACAGGATGCAGCTCAGCGCCAAGGCACTGCGTTCGCTTCCCAGGGTTGTCTAAATAAATACATGAACGTTTAACAAAGTGGATCAGAAGCACGCACAACAGAATTACCTGGCAGACCCCAGATCCTCACCTGGGGCACTGCCCATGCCTGCAGGGACCCTCTCCCTCTAGGCTCCGGAGAGGGCCTCGGTGTCTCACAGACTGCCCCAGGGTGGGCTTCAGTGCTCTCCTGACCTTCCCACCCCACGGACCTCCAGCCTGGGGGAGGAGGTGCGGAGGAAATGTGGGTCCCCAGCTGGCCAGCTGCATCCCGCCAGCCACATTATAGTCTGGGCGTTTTGCTCGTGTTTCCTTTGATGATGATGATGACGACGACGATGATATATATATATATATATATATATATATATATCATGTTGTCTTTTTAAGACAGGGTTTCGCTGTGCAGTTCAGGCTGGCCTTGAGATCACTTTTGTGGCCCAGGCTGGTCTCAAACTCGCACTGATCCTCCTGGATGGATGGATGGATGGACGGACAGACAGACAGAGATTAGATATAGAGATAGAGATATAGATATATCCTGATATTTTAAGAAGTGATTTCATAGTTTTTGTACTTTAAAAATGTTGTGCTCATTAAATGTTTGAAGTATTATGGGTAGCAAATGTTGGCATTAGCGTAATTTCCATTATCTGGGACGATTGGAAGCACGGCGCGGATCCCTCTCCCGTCGCCTTCTCCACAGTCACGGTTGCTAACCTTGAACTGTATCTCCGTTACCGTACCCATCTCTCACATGTATGTGTAACATATGCCTGGCAATATACATGTGCCGCACACCATTATTATAGAGACAGCGCGCATGCACGCACACGACGCGCAACGCACGCACGCACGCTATGGGTACTGGAGGCAGGGCCCCAGTCCTTTTCCCTTTCCTCGTGCGCGTTTCCTAAGCACCCGGTCTTTCTTTCCGACATCACGGCACAATGAACGTAGCCAGGGGAGCAGCGCTGGTACAATTCTATTCTCCAGCCTACAACCTCTTCTGTATTTTTAAAGCTTCCCTTGAAAAAGTAGGTGCGGGACGAAGATAATAAATGTACATCACAGCCTAATTAGGCCACTCGTTCACCCGGTGACCTCCTCGCCAGAGCCATTCTTCAAAGCGGGGCTCGCCAGACCCCCCACCCCCTGCAGCCCGGCAGGAGCCTCCCGCTCCCCTCCGCCTTCCTTCCCCCTCCCGCCTCCTCCTGCAGCTCTGAGGGCCAGGCCAGCTCAGCCCACCCCTGCCATTCACTCCGTCCTCACCCTGACTGGAGTTTCAGGGCTGGGGTCCCGGCCTGCGTGGACAGCTGAGAGACAAGAGGTGCTTAGGAGATGTTTTTAGAGAAAGCCTCCAGCACAGAGACCAGTGGAAGCCCCTAGGGAATTGGACTTGATGAAGGGGCTTTTAAAACCAAATGCACTGGAAAAAGGCAAGCAATCCAGGTGCAGGGGAGCGTCCTTGCCTGGCAAGGAGCGACCCTGCAGGAGCCTCCGCTCCGGTCTCCACACTACACCCTCTTAACTTTTTTCTGCCTTCTCTGCAGCCCCCCCCCCCCCAACTGCGACAGCTGCAGGAGTCCCGGGCTGTGCTGGGAGGAGCGCCGACAGGACTCTCCCCAGCTGGGCCTGCAAGCAAGCCCGCGTCACAGCCAGGCCGATCCCAGCCCTAGCAGCCCCCAGCTCCGCGCGTTCCTGCCACGTTAGCAGCTGTAACTTTCCGTGAGCCCCGGCGCGGCGGGGCGGAGCTCCGCTGTCCCCTCGCGGCCACCAAGGCCCCGCGCCAGGGTCCCGGCAACCGGAAAGCCAAGCGCTGCTGCCTCACTGGGCTCGGCAGGACCAGGAGCTCCCAGAGCCTCTGGGATGCAGCGCCTGTCCCTAAGTGCCCCCTGCAAGCGCTGCCACCTGCCAGCCCCCAGGACCCAGCAGCAGCGACTCAGCGCTCAGTGCGCTGGTGCAAGGGTCACAAAACAGAGCTGGAGATGGGGGCTCCTGCCTCTCCCGGGGAGCCTCACTGCGGGCGCTGCCGAATTGTTTCACTTTGTTTCCCTGTAGAAATGCTTGCCTAGCATTTGCTGCGTGCCTGGCCCTGTGTGAGCTTCTCTACACACGGACTGCAATCGGCTTGACAGCCGTGAAGCCGCTTCTGTGCCTGCTTCATTTTTTTTTAGACGAAGCAGCTTTAGCGCAGGAAATCTAAGTCGCATAGGAGGAAGAGGGGGGTGGGGCAGGGATCCCTGGCCCTGGGCCTGCAGGGTCTTTATCTCTTTGGCATTTGCTACATTGTTTTCACTTAGGTTATTTTCTGTGCTACTCCCGCTTACCTTTCCATCTGCCCCTCCTCAACCGTGACTTGGATCTGCCTGCGATCGTGTGTTAATGCTTCCTGTGCATGAGATTACCTAGGGGCTTCAGGGAAGCCCAAAGTTGATTCCCTGACTTAAAGACAGTAGCATTTGGGTGGGAGGAGATGGAGAATCTACGTTGTGAGCGGCAGAAGGGGATCATTTGAGAGTCTAGGGCCCTTGGGAGTTCAGAGGAGGTCAGAGTCCTACTACAGGCGTGGCTAGGCAAGGCCTCCGCGAGCGGAGACAGCTCTCCCTGAGAGCAGGAAGGGGCCAGGCTTAGGGACTGCGGCTACCTGTGGTGGGAGTCCTGCAGTGGCTGTAGGAACTCTGTCCAGCCTCTGCACAGCGCAACTTGGGCAGAGTCTGGGGTTGCAGACCTAAGCACCCGAGCCCCTCCCACGCGGGGCGGGTGGGCGGTGCTGCCCACTTGGGCACCAGCACAGAGGCCAAGGCAGATCATCCCGGTGCTACAGTCTGCTATGACTCGCCGTGATAAAGTGTGGTGGGAAAGCAACCTGCCTTGGGCCTGCCAGCTGGGGTGCGCCTTGGTGCCGGAAGACCCCGGAAGACAGAGGCTGGCTGTGTGCTTAATGGTCTAGGGTCACGGGGGGAGCTCTTCACAGATTGTTTGATGTTACCATAACCTCCTGCCAAACATAAATACATAAAAATGAACATAGAAATAAAAAAATCTCTCCGTCCTGCTGATTAGACTCACCCCCCAATAACCATGGCACCCTATCATCTGTCAATATGAGGGACCGTATGCACAGTGCCAAGCTGTTTCCCTCCACCATGGGTGGAGCACAGCTCTGCTGCCTCTGACACTGCATAAAGCTAAATTCAGGCCTCGGCGGTAGGAGGAGTCAGAATTCGTCCTTGTCTTCAAAGAAAGAAGAACCACTGAAGAACGTGTGTCCGTTGTGCCGTTGTTTTATTACCATAATCACGCTTTAAATCAAAGTAGCCAGGACTGCGTGTTGCATTCCAGAGCGTGCTTTTTCCTTCTACAGCATTACGGTAATCTGCTTATGTCCGACACGACTGCAATTAGAATTTAGTGAACCACAAGCAGGGGCGGCCCATGCAGCGTGCATTAATAGCAGTGCGTCTGCCAGGAACACGTTTTAACCTTTTGTACAGCTGTTGGGGGAAGGCTCCGCCACTCCTGGGAGTGAGGAGCACTTAGCTCGTCTGGGAAGACCACTCCCTTTCTAAGCCGAGCACCTCTGGGCCTGTGTGAACAGGAGAAAGAGAGAGAGGGAAACCCAGCAAGCACCCAACTCAGCAGATTAGCAGGAGCTGGGGAAATGACGAGGCAGGAAAGCTTCCAAAGACACGGTCCCTTCTCGCAGTGTATAAACACTGGGGAGGGGCACTTGGCCAGGTAGTGACTGGGGCCGCGAGAAGGTAAGCCTCAGAAGGCCGAGGCTAGATGGAAGGGGTAAAGCGGTTTTCTCCTGTCTTGACATGGGAGAAGAAATCACGTCTCCTTTGGTCCTCCAGGTAGAAAACACATATTGCTTATGTATTCCACCTCTCATGGAGCTCTTGGCAAATGAATATGGGATAAAAGTTGTGTCAGTGTATGTTGGCTGGTTGGTTTTTGGTCTTTGTGTTTTGTTTTGTGTTGTTTTTGAGATAGGGTCTTGCTATGCAGGACTCTTCAGGCTGCTGACCTTTAACTCATTATGTAGCCCAGGTGTCCGTGAACGCTTGGTGACCGACATGCCTCAGCCCCTGTGCTGCTAGGCTTCCAGGCAGATCGTCATATTTTATAGGAAATTGAAGTCAGGCAGGGGCAAGTGCAGTTTCAAGTAAATACCCGGCCTGCACCCAGTTTAATCCAGTCAATAACTGATGCATTTATTAAGTCCTACTGTGTGCCAGACGACCAGGCACCGGCCATAAGGTGGCGTGCACACGTGCGTACATGCGTGAGGAGCCCCTGTCACTGTGTTCCACCTGTGTTCATGGGCAGCTGCACAGGGCAGGCAGGGCCACCCAAGGGAGGCATGGGGCAGAGGCTGTGCAGTGGCCAGGGACAGAGTGCATCATCCGTCACCATTCCTGCAGGGATGTTGCTCTCAGATTCTCAGAATCTGTACAACTTCTGCTTTCTACTTCTTCACAAACAATTTTTTGGGGGCGTGGGGGAGGGAACCAGCCGAGCTAACTATCAGTAGCCAAGAAAAAGAAGATACATTGTAGCAGTCCACAGAATGTGGGCTTGACAGTTTTTCTGTGGCCTATTCTAGTCCTTTCCCTCTTAGCTAAATAAAAACGGTCCCAAGATGCAGGCCCCATCCATTTCTCTATGGCTTCGTGGTTTTAAAAACACCAAGTTAGGCGCATCCTCCTTTCTCCCAGGCCTGTGGCGTTTTGAGCATGACTCACCCCCAGCCATCTCCATGTCTTTACCCCACGCACACAGGAACACCCCAGTCCCCAGCACGCCTAGGCCCGGCCTCCAAAATGGTCCCACCACAATGCAGGCATGTGTAACCCCAGCACTCAGGAGGCTGAGGCAGGAGGATTGGTGTGAGTTCGAGGCCAGCCTGGTCTACAAAAGTGAGCTCAAAGCCAGCCTGAACTGCATTGTGAGACCCTGTCTCAAAAAAAACAAAAAGCAGGCATGGCAAGTGTTGTCAAGGAGAGGGGCTTGCCACCCACCCTCGGGCGAATCTGTGCTTCTCTCAGCCTGTCTTAATAAAGACCAGGTTGTGCAGAACATGAGGACTTATGCGTTTCCCCGTGTTTGCCCGCGCCCTCCACCCACTGCACCATGAGACTGCAGCAGGTGTAGAAAGGGCTCTGCAGGCGTTTGCTAGGTGGGAGGCTGGGGCCAGCATTCCCAGGGAAGGCTGCTCACTGTTGCAATTCCACCCCTCGCCAGGTTCCTCCCTCAGGCCCCGCTGCCCTGCCGCACTGGCGCAGAGCTCTTCCTCTGACCCTGCTTTCCCCAGGCCAAGGTGAAAGCCCCAGCCTCCACCAGCACCAGGTCTGATTCCTTGGCCTCTGTCAGTGAACGAGCACAAGTGCTGCGCCGGCTCGGGCCCTACTGTGCACAATTTATCTCTTTATTCAGCCCGTGCCACCCTAAACGAAAAGAGCACCTAGTGGGTGTGGGCACTGAGATAGCCACACCTACCCCGTAGGCTCAGCAGCAGAGTGCATATGACTTGAGGCGTGGGTACGCGGCGCTAGGACGGCGGAAGCCAGGGAGCGCGGCACCCGGCCGTGTCGTCAGGGGCCCTTCCTTGTGTTTGAGGGAAAAGCAATTCACTGAAGAGGAGTTAAGCTCAGTGGGCCCTGGCCCCGGACGGCGATGGTTACAGGCCAGCTCAGCTGTGGGACAGGCACGTGGGGCTGAGCGTGTGGACCGCCGGAAGGCGGGCTCCGCTGCAGGCCCAGCCCAGCATCCTCCTGAGGTGGCAGGGAGGGCTCCACCAGAATCGCCCTTCCCTCATTAGCTGAGAGCTTTGTCACCTGGAGAACTGGTTGCCATGTGTTGATTGTTAGGAAGGAGTTCAGGACAAACAGGTTTCAAGCGACATACAGAGGGTTTCTTGGCAGACAGAAAACATAAACAGTTTCCTTACACAGCTGGGCTGGCCGTGAGCAGCTTCCCTGGGCCTTGGCTGTCCTGGGCTTGCGCCCCCCCACCCCCTCCGGCCACCAGAGATTGCTTATTGGAGGTTGACCTGGGCACAACTCAAACCTCTCGATTAGCCTTCTCCTGCATGGCCGTCCGCCGTGGCCCAGAGCACAGAGCTACCTGCGTTGGAAGCCCGATAAGCCCCGTCTCCAGTGAGGAGGGCCAGAGCCTCCTCCCCACCCTCCCCACTCGCTCCTCTCTTTACACGTGTTGCAAGATGAGGCTGAGAGACAGAGCTGGGCGCTGCTCTTGCTATGAGATGCAATGGACTTAGGACAGCTCGGGCCTAGCAAGGCAACCCCGGGGCTCCGCAGCCAACGGAAGCCAGCCCGTGCCCCTTTATCTGCATCCTCTGACCCAAGCGTGGTGTGAGCGCCAGGTGTCCCTGGACCCCAAACACGGCAATCGCAGCCATCAGCTCAGCCCAGCAAGGCCCGCAAGAGAGCTTGGGGACTTCCGAGGAGGATGACAGTGGCTAGTCCCCAATCCCTAGCCCTGTTCTGGGGGTGGGGGAGCTTGTCCTTCCCGAGCTAGAAGCCTGGCTGGCACCACAGTTTGTAACCGAGGTCACTCTCTGTCATCTCTGAATGGGAGTTCTTATCTTTCACTGTAGGAAGAAGAGGTATGTTACTGGGGGTTTTACCACGCTCCCAGCAATTCACATGCAGGTGTGCATCATTTTGCTTAATCCTTGCGCTAGCAATGCCTATCAGGGATCCTGTTTCTTTCTTGAGAGAGCTGAGTTGCAGGGGCTCGGCACACACAGCTAGGGAGAGGCAGAACCCCACCTTTGCACCGTACATATGCACATTAAGTTTGCAGACCCAGCAGCTAAAACTGCGCTCTCTCTCTCTGTCTCTCTCTCTTTCTCTTTCTTCCTCACTTTCTCTTTCTCTCTCTCTTCCTCCCTTTCTCTCTGTCTCTCTTCCTCCCTTTCTGTCTCTTCTCCCTTTCTCTCTGTCTGTCTCTCTTCTCCCTTTCTCTTTCTCTCTCTCTGTCTCTCTCTCTTCTCCCTTTCTCTTTCTCTCTCTCTCTGTCTCTCTTCCTGGCTTTTTCTTTCTCTGTCTCTCTCTTCCTCCCTTTCTCTCTCTCTTCCTCCCTTTCTCTCTGTCTCTCTCTTCCTCCCTTTCTCTCTGTCTCTTCTCCCTTTCTCTCTGTCTCTCTTCTCCCTTTCTCTTTCTCTCTGTCTCTCTCTCTTCTTCCTTTCTCTTTCTCTCTCTCCCCTCTCCAGTTCTCTCCCCAGTACTAAGGTATTAAAGGTTGAGCCCAGGGCCTCATGCTTGCTTGGCAAAGCATTCGACCCCTGAGCAGTACCCGCTGCCCAGAGGCTATGTCTCTATGAGCCAAAGTGTCGGTAGCCTGTAGCCTGTCTCCCTTGGGGCCTGCTCATTACAGCGTTCTATGGGTGCTGCTCCCTCCTCAGGCACCCCCCTAAGCAGTAGTGTTTTGTAGCTTGCGCACCTTCCTTGGCAGGCTTTCCACTTTAGGTCCCGCACCCTCCACCCGGCTGGAGCCCACGTACTCCATGGCCACTTGGTAAGCGACAACCCATGCTCCGAAACTCCCTTCTTTTCTCCTGGCAGAGTCTGTGCCGGCCTCCCCCAGCCTGAAAGGAGAAAAGGCTCTCCCTAGGCCACATTGTCTAATTGCTGTGCCCCTTTGTCTTCTGAACCAGGTAGTCCCAACAAGTTCCGCACAACCTCTCATCTCGAATTCCCTTTCCTCCAACGGAATGCTTCAGCCTCATTTGGATAATAAAGGAGATTATTATTTTAATGGAAGAAGAAAAAAAGGCACCCAGTGTTCTCACTCATCTACCCCAAATCCTCCCAGTTTCCCCTTTCCGTCGCATTCCTGTATCATTTTTATATTCGGGCAATTAGTGGGCAGAGCCAGCGCTCGCTGGTCTAAGGGAAAGGCCAATGCCCCAGGGCACCACAGCATCTTATTGTCCCTGCATATAGTCCCAGGAGTCACTTCCAGAGGTGGAGACTGCCCCTCCACTGAATGGTAGGAGAACAGAGGGCCTCTCTTTTTGCCACTGCCGCCCCCTGTACCCTTGCAGGTCTGACCCCTAGTAGGAGAGCCAGACCTCAAATTGGAAATTTTATGACGGCTATGCCATCTCTCACATAGTAATAACTTGTAGGGCTTTTCAGAGAGCCCAGCTTAACACACATTCGGCTCCAGGTGCCTGGCATTCTCCTGGGCAGCTTATAGTGGGACATCATCGTATGGAAACCCGCCACCCACCAATCCTCATCTACAGATAAGGAAACGGGGGGGGGGGGTAAGGCAGGGCTAAGCTCCTTGCCCCTGGCACAGGAGCAGATAAGATATCACGCTGGGGCTGACTCCCAAGTTTGTTTCCATTTGCTGCCTTTCTCAGAAAAATCCTTTGCTAAATAAGGCCTAACCCCCTTGTCGTCTCAAAGGCAGGCCGGAGAGAATGTAAGAAAAGGAAACCGAGACAATATTATGGTCTCGTTATCCGGAGCTACGAAACAAATGTAAATTTATTCAACTAGCCTGAGAGAGGAGCCTGTAATACACGTTAACAGGAGGCCTATTACTCGTAATTGATTTTACTAGTATTTTAGCGTCTGACCTGTTTCTCTTAATTGAATTGAAATGACTTATGCAACCCCTTTGTTTTACTGACTTTGGAAAGATTCGCTCGCCCCCTCTTACACCTTTATCTTTAAGCCAGAATTTTAAAATGTCATTTCTGAATGGTGGCGTTCAAGATAAGCAAAACACAACTGAGTTCTCTTCCCTAGGAAATGGCCACAAAATTGCAGTTATTTTGCTGGAAGGGGGGAGGCATATGGTGTCATGAGGGAGGAGGTCACCCTGAACAGAAATAAAATCTGTCCATTAAATCGTTCAGAAGAATTGCAGATGGAATCACCAGGGACCGTGCAGAGGAGTATTCTGCCCTCTAGTTTAACTTAGTTGAAATTAGTAACTCCAAGGCCCTTAAAATATCAACTAATTTCATGTTTGCATGAAATACCTTCCCTGTAGGGACCAAGGTGCGCAGGGAGGGGTGGTCTCAGAGCTCACCTTCTGGATTATTCTACAAGGCACAGAGCACATCGGGCTGCTGCTTTGCTGATGCTGGGCCCAGCCATAACCCAAGGATAATAATCCAGGGACACACCAGGGCAGTCTGCCAAAGGAGGTTAAAAAAAAAAAAAAAAAAAAATTATGACTCTAAATTCAGGCTTCAACTGGGCCGACTTCCACGGGTATCTGCCCCCCGGGGTCAGCTGAGGCTTGGAGGAACATTCCAGAATTAGGGGAGGTTGCTTTTTCTTTTTTTCAAGTTGGCAAAGAGATAAAATCGGTCTACCAGCTTTAATGAATTGTGGGATGACTGGGGATTGGGTGAGCGCAGAGGGAGGCAAAGGGAAAGCAGGAAAAAAAAATAATAAAAAAGGAAGCCGGCGCTTGGAAGACTTGTGAGAAATCCGCCTCACTGGCCAGCAGTGGCCCGAGGTGGACATCTGGTGTACGCTAGTCTCCGGGGTGTGATTCTTAATAAATGATCTCAGACCTTCAGCGATAACATCCAAAGGAAAATAAGAAAAGGGGTCTGAGGGACGCTCTTCTGGGTTCCTTCTCCCGGTGCCCAACAGGGAGAGAGCCGACAGAAGCCCTGCCTAGTCTAACTTGAGGCCACCCATCGGCTGGTAGGACTAGGATGAAACATGAGCACCTTTAATGTAGGGTTGAAAAACGGGATGCCAGGAAGTTAAAAGGACTTAGGGGAAAATGTCCTTTGGCCTTCCGCTGCGTGACGGGATTCTGAAGTGGCAGCCAGTGAGCAGTGTAGACTCAGTTAGTCCAGTCAGAGGAAAAAAGCAGCAAAACCAGAGGACCAACATCAGTAATATCTTTGAGTACAGTGATGAAAGAGCAAGAATGGCTGTGCTGGAAAGGCGGGTCGGTGCTGCCCGTTCCAAGGCAGAGCTGCCTCTGCCCGGCTCTGGGGAGGGCGCCCGGCCCGCTGTGGGGCATTTGCTGAGCACCTACTAGGTGCTTGGGGTACTCTAGACCCTTTGTACAAATAAGCCTCTACCCTCCTCCTCCTCTTCCTTTTTGGAAAAAAAAAAAAAAAAAAAAAAACAACTTAATGTTCTCTCAGAGGTGGAGACAGATGGTGATGTTGTTTTCTATCAGGACCAAGGCAGTATGGCATTATGCAAACTGTGTATTTATATATTGACAGGAATCTGCCAACAGATAGACCCAGAAGGCTCAGGCGGAGGTAAAAGCCTCCTCGTGGAAGGAAGCCTCTTCTTCCCACGTGTGTCCGGTCACCGATTCTGAGTGGGAATGTGGTGGGACAAAGAATGAATGACAGCTCCCCTCACCCCTGCCACAGGGACGCTCTCTCGATCTCGGAGATCTTTAGGGATCTGAGAAACTGAAGGAGTTCAAGTGTGTGGAATTTTCCGTTCCCCACTGCCTGCGTAATAACACCCAGCCCAGCAGGGTGAAGATAATTGTGTGGGAAGAGAATTTTTATTTATCTCCGAATGCAAATTCCCCTGCTTGTTTCCACTTAAAAACACCTCCTTCCTCTCTTTTGTGTGAAATTCAGTTCCGGTTACCCGGTTACCCGGCTGTAAACTCTAGGCGGCCTGCCTCCTTTGCTTTATTTACTACAAACTTATGATCTGTTCTTCTGATGCTTCCCATCGCACATACAAACTGAAAAATTCCCCGTTCCTATCAACAGTAGTCACTTTGCATCAAAAAGGAACTGTTAAAAAAGAAAAATCTGGTTCATTCCCCCACTCTGCAATGTATCTATCTACTTTGCTACTCGAGTGAAATTCACAGCTTTGATTTGGACGGCAGCCCTGGGTTGAACACAGTTCCAAAGAGGCTCTCTGATTCTTCAACGTTTTACACCCACCCCC
>PVJA010045616.1:0-15540 GCA_004027025.1 Myocastor coypus | reverse complement strand
CCTCCTCCTAATTTTGCATGCATATATCTGGTAACATGAACAACTAATTTAAATACAACAATATGCATTACAACAAATACCGTAAAGTTCCTACATTTTGTGTAATGAAATTCTGTATTTTTTGTCAAATTTCTGTTCTTACACTATTTGTACTCTCTTCAAAAATGATATAAAACTCCTCAAGGTTTAGTTGGTATAAATAAACTTGTTGACTCTAGAGCCTTATGAAATTCCCACAGCTCATAAGAGTATTTATTCCTGTTTTCATTGATTAGAAGCTACTTCTGTCCCTGAAATTCGAGGGCAACCTTACACAGCCTGATGATTTTTAACACTGGCTGCCATCACTTATGTGAGGGAAAAAAAGCTCTTCAACGTATCCACAGATGTCATGGCCACCAGGGGCAGAAGAGAAGGGCGAGTCATTCACCTTGACAAGATAACATTAGATTTCTAAATGACCTTGACTGCTGAAGGAGGCAGAAATAAAAATAATGACTTTCAACTAGCACAAAAGTGCATTTTGAAATGAGAAATAAAGTGCAGAAATTTCAGAAACAACAGATATTATGAAGCCACAAAGAAAAAGTTAGAATGCAGACATGGCTGACCTCCACTAAAGAGGTGTCAAGAGTGATTCTATTATTGGCAAAGAAAAAAATACGCTCTTGAAATGCACAAAGAAAAGCCGCAGCAATGGGAAGAATTCACGCAGCACTTCGGGACTGTGTCACCAAATTAGCTCAAGGAAAAATGTAGAATTTTAAAAAGATTCAAAGGAGAACAAAGATAATTTTTGGAAAAGTTTTTAAAAATTGCATACAGAATAGTTTAACCTTGGTAACAGAAAGTTAATTGGGTTCCTCGGGTGTTGGCTTCACATACTCCCAGGAGGGTAACGTCTCCGTGCCGTGAAAGTGCTCTCGCCCAACTGTGCTTTCTGCCCAGGTGCTCTGATTCTGAAATTCTACCACTAGAATGTTACTCAGAGAATCAAAAAGATGCCGCTTCATGAGCATATTAGACTCTAACTTAAAAGGATGCAGTTAAGCTCTCATTGAATACCTTCCGTGACACTGTATTGGCTCTCTCATGGTGAAGACAATGACAGCGGTGGTGATACTCTGTGCTTCACTGACCAACTGCGGTGGGCTACAAATAAGACTGAAGCACGTGCAAGCACTGTAACAGTCAAGCTGATACTTCACTGATGAAATGGGAGTGCAGAAGGGGGAAGGCAGCTGCCTGGTTGTCTCGCTGTTGGAGTGGATCAGTAAGCACACACACTCTGACTTAGGCTCTGCTGCTCCCAACTCAACAGAGGAGGAGACCTCGGCTTAGTAGTGTTGGTCCTGGACTGTGTGCATGCTGACCGCAGCACTCACTCACCGCCCCACACCCCACAGCACTCCTGGAGAACAACCCTCCCCACACCAAGCTCTCTCCCTTAGGCTTCTGAGTGTAGAACTGCTACAAGTGGAAGAACAAGACAGTCTGCTGATAATATGTGTTGAGTAAATATAATTGAATCTATGCAACAGCAAGCTGCATTGTAAAGAGAATTACAATGCGAAAGCTAAGTACCATGAAGAGAAACAAATTATTTTAAAAATACTCTTTTTTTGTTACCAGAGAAAGTAACAGAATTCAATTCACTGTAGCCACTTTTGTCACCTTGACAGTGTCCTCTAAGCCTAATCACCCCACAAGCCGGCGCGTGCAGTCCTGCATCTGTGTCATGGCTAAGATGGGGTAAGGGTCTGAAGCCCTGTTCACTAAGAAACGAGGAGTTGTGGGGCAGTCAGTGACTGCATCCTCCCCAGAAAGTCGCCAGACTCCCTTAGCCTCCCTCACCTGGGAGCGGGATTCTGATCAAGGTCTACATCGCAAAGGCCTCAGAACTCACCAGCCCCTGATTCACCTCTGAGCCTGACTTCAGGTGTTTCCACCAAGATAGCCATGTTTAAGCATTTCTGAAAATGCCCACTGAAGAAGAAAGGCATCCGCAAGTATCCACAGAGTCGTGAAAGAAGATGAAGCTGACTGCAGAGCCCACAAACATGATTACAGACATGATAGCAAGTGTGTGCGGTCCTGATGGAGCGTGACCACTCGGCTAATGGAAAGCAGCTAATTGGCCGCTCCGACTCTTTGGAGATTGTGCTTAACGCACAGCCACAGCACACTGCCACTGAGGACTGTAGCAGAGCCAGTGACTAAATTTTAGCTTAAGATAAAGAGTGTTTCTCTCATTTTTCCACTAATAGACATTCCAAACAGTAACTAAAATTGGAATTAGCATTGGAGCCTTTCAGGAGCAATGCCTAAAGGAATACATTGGCCGGTTACCACAAGCCTGTTCCAGACATCACTGGCTAAGAGAGCACTCCCTAAGTCTAACAGTGATGATGCATGGAATTACTCTTTACGAGGACCTAAGAACTGAAAATCCTAATTTTAAAAATGATTCCAAATCTGGGAACAGTGACAAAATTCTGCCTTACTTGTTTCATGTTTGACAGCAGCAGCCACAAAATCCCCCATACTCTTTTGAAACCAAAATATCAAGTCAGACCTCAGGCAAACTAACAGATTATGAGGAGCAGGGTGAACACAGCACCACACACTCACTATTTGCTCTAGATTACAGAGATCGTCATTCTGTCATAGATCACAGATTTACGTGATTATTAATAGTCCCCATAGAGGTACAAAGTAACACCTTTATATAAAGTCAGAAAAAGTCACCCTTAGCACTATGGGCATCATGAAGCAAATAACTCTTTTCTGGAAGAGGTCCTCTGTGTACAGTACGATTTCCAGCAGCCTCCTGACCTCTACACACCAGATGCCTAGCATGTTTGTATCCCAGACCCACCTGTGTGACAACTACAGATATGACCAGACCCTGCCAAATGAACCTTGGGTGGCCAGTGAGCCCCCAATGGCATAAAGTAGCACCAGCAGCCTATGGTAGTTACCAGGCAAGGACCACAGCCAGGCAGCACTCGAAGAAGAATTTCTAATTCATTGTAACTGACTTGAATAATGGCTGGAAAATAGTTTAATTTCTCAAGAGGAAATATCAGTTATTATTTTTAGAACTGGAGATTCTCAGAAATCTATTTATAGTCAGAACCTAACAATTAAAAAAAAATGCAAGTTAAGGTAATCTGAAAGCACAGCGGTCCAGCAGCGACTGTCAGAGCATGGGGCAGAACACGGGCAGAGCGCGGCACCTACCTATGATACCAGGTGGAAGGCAAGCTGAGCGGGTGCTGCTGTATGCACGGCCCTCTCTTCGCTGCCCGACTGATTCAGTACTAATTGATAACCAGAGCCAACTGCTTCTATTCTTAACTTTAGCCAAGAAAAAGGTTAGACATGTCATTTATTCATTCTAAAACAATAATCTATTTCTTTAGACCAAGGAATGTGTCACTGATAAAGTAGGATTTGTACTATGACTTTAGCTTTTTTATGTTTTAAAACTATCTGGATGATATCCATAAGGTTATTTCGAATTACTCGGTGATGAATGTGGAAATAAAGTTTAATATAAAAGGATCAAATTATTCCACTGTGCAAACTGTTTGGAAAACATCATGAGAAATCATTAAGACATAGCCAGTTTTGTTAGCGTTACTGTTAATCCAGTGCTTTGCAATCACCGGAGAGAAGATGCAGAATAGAGACAATGCATTTGCCCTAGAAGTCAGTAAGCCTGGTCACTGTCCTGGCTCCACCACCAGCGAGCCGCCTGGCTGTGCAGTTACCCGCTGCCAGCCTTCCCTTCTGCATGGGGATGTGTGAGCAAGATCCATGACCTCTAAAGTGGTTTCCAGCTCCAAAAGACCACGATTCTTTCTGTTCGTTTCCTTTTCACGCATACCCGACACAATGCTTGGGGAATAGGGTATGTGAAATGGCACTTCCTATAAAATATCTTTGAACTTTGGGTTACCTGGAGGATAATATGACATCACATAGTCCTTCTTTTACTAGGGAGGCTACTGAAAATAACAGAAATGAAGAGAAAAGAAGTAACAGGAGGGGTTGGGGCCATCTGAGTGCGCAAGCAGAAGAAACGGCATTTGGAAGTCAGCAGGAAGAGCTGTGAGCCTGAATTTGGCAGGTCTTTCCAGGGATCTGGTCAAGCCACAAGTGTGGAAATGGAATCTCAGAAGCATGAGCTGCCTTATTCAAAGCTCACAAAGCCAAGATTTCTAGCTCTGCTCCTCCAAGACTAAACAGCCAGGGTCATTATGAAGTTTTAACTCACTTATCCAGGAGCAGCCATATCTTCCTAACTCATATCAAGGAGAGGTACGGAAATAAAGGACACAGCTCTTTGAAAAACTACAATGAGAAATCAACCTAGTATTCTACTCTAATAAGGAGCCTGAAGATTATAAACATCCATTCTTAAGTAATACCTTAGTGACAGACTTTCTTTGTGGAACTGAGCAGAAAAACACCATTCATTTTTTGCTTCCTGCATATTTCCCAAAATGCCAATGATAAAGAAAATATTCCTAAATAACAAATAAATTAAATTTATACTTCTCCATTTAGCTGTATCTCATAAACAGATGTTCAACCTGCTACCTGCTAAGACCTACAAAAGAAAGATCCCCTGGTACTAAGCCTGGAATAAAGATATTATAAAGTGGAGAAGATATTATTATATAGCTGAAACTTAACACATGTACTATATGCCATAGACCTTAAAGCTATTCACTAGCCTATCTTGGTGGGTTGTTTGTTTGTTTCCTTGGTGTGGTTTAGTTTTTGCAGTTCTGGGAATTAAACCTGGGGCCTTGAGCATGCTGCGGAACTGTATCCCCAGCCTTTTCAGCAGAAACCTGGAAATTTAGGAAGGAGTACAAGAAAAGCACAGGAAGAGGGTCTAGGCCAGCGTCAGAACCCCAAGAGAGGATCTAGGTGAGGGAAGGAACCCAGAAAGAAGGTCCAGGTGAGTGAGGGAACAGGGGAGAGGGTCTGGGTGAGGGAGAGAACTGAGGAGAGGGTCTAAGAGAGGGAGGGAACCCAGGGAAAGGGTCTAAGTTAGAGAGGGAACAGGGGAGAGGGTATAGGTTAGGGAGGGAACCCAAGGAGAGGGCCTAGATGAGGGAGGAACCTGGGGACAGGGTCTAGGAGAGGGAGGGAACCTGGGGAGAGGGTCTATGTGAGAGAAGGAAATACAAAAAACAAATGCACTTGTCTTGGTATCATCCTGACATTAGAGTTTTGTGTTCTGTATTATTCTAGATGTATAGTTTTGAATAAGTCAGATAAACCATGTACTGTTGGCTTTCCCATGTAGGAGAGTTTTCAAACTAGTACAGTACATCTCCACCTTAACAATGAGCCCTGTTCCAGGTGAACATAAGTAAGTCAGATCCTCTCCTAAGTCTGACGAAGTGATTCACACAGCACACCTGTTAAAGTTTGCAACTCAAACGTGTGTAAGTCACAGACATACTGGAATTATACATTACAATACTTTTAGAACACTGGTACATTAGAAATCTGATACACTCACTCTAGTGTGTGACCCACATAGATACGCAGTGAAGGGCAACAACTACTAAGAG
Organism: Myocastor coypus; assembly: GCA_004027025.1. Taxonomy (NCBI): domain Eukaryota; kingdom Metazoa; phylum Chordata; class Mammalia; order Rodentia; family Myocastoridae; genus Myocastor; species Myocastor coypus. The sequence continues at coordinate 9,943 of PVJA010045616.1, read as the reverse complement.
CATGGGGACTTTCCAGTGAGGTGCAATATCGTGGGATGTCAACAAACAAACGCATGCCTGAACATCGCGGCCGACCCGCCAGACATCCGGGTCCTCTCGCCTGAATACCCCAGCCGACGCGCCAGACATCTGGGTCCACTCGCCTGAACATTCCGGCACGCCCACCAGACTTCCCGGGCTCAACCCACTCGCGTGAGTATCCTGACCCCGCCCGGCAGGTTAGACCCACTGTGAAAGCAGCCAACCCAGAAGCTAGGCCCAATATGTGACTCAGATCTTCAACCAGATACATGCATAGCCTACCCAGCATCAGGCCCACCACCTGAGTCAGACCTCAGGGTCATCGCAAGCTTAGCCTACCCAGCAGTGAGGGCCCCCCAGTCCTGCAGGTCACTGCTATACAGAATGATACAGACGAGGAGCAAAATGCAATCTCAGGTCCCGAACCCACCTGTAACAGATACAAGAGACACTACCCTACACGAAAATGAGAATCATGCAGATGAAATCTCTGAACCAATAGCTTCTGAGGTAGACAGGTAAGTGCAGAAACATATACAGCAACCCAGGTCAGAGATAACATATGAAGTAAAAAAGGAAACGTATGAAAAAATAGATGCTGAAGTAGAAAAACAACTGCAGAAACGTATAGAGGAAACCAGGGCAGAAATAACCACTGAAGTTAAAAAAGACATGTCTAAATTAATAGCATCTAAAGTAGAGGAACAACTACAGAAAGGTAGAGAGAATAGAGCAGAAATAATCTCTGAATTAGAGAGAGGATAACTATAATGAGAGACTTTACTACTATTAAAGAAGATATTAATAAAACAAACGCAGAGAATAGGAGTGTACAGGGAGGCCTGAGTCCAAGGCAGACAGACGTTTGGTGGTTCAACTTCACAGTTCAACCTTGCCCAAACTAACAGCCTTAATAGTGAGTGGCAAAGGACACCTGCATCCCATCTCTCTCCCCGCTTCTCTTGCTTCCTCTTCATGTACTCGGGCACACTCCCCCATAAAGAAAGAAACAGCAGCAACTTCATAGCTGAAGATCTTCCCAACTTGCAAAGCATGCACAATTTCCTTCCACCAGCATTGCCAGCCTCGATGCCCCACAGGACACCTGGCACAGGGTCCCAAACAGTGCCGCCTTCTACGCCACAGAACAGTGAGTGCTCTGTGGCCCTGTGCCCACCGAAGCAAGCTTTGATGGGAAAGAAAACAAAAAGCTGGGAAATGCCCGCTGTGCTTCTGCAGCCAATCTGGCATGCAAGACAAGAAGAGTCTTCATGATCCAAATTAGCCAGGGTCTCAGGGGCATGCATAGGCAGAGCTCCAGGTGGCCACGTGCTCTCTGTGTACCTGCTGTTGCCACAAACCAAACAGCCACGTGGTAACCCTAGAGAAGACAGGCTGCTGACCATACAGCTTCCACAGCCACAACCAGACAGCTCCTAGAATGGGGGCGGGCAGGACACTAATCTATGTAGTATCACAGTCAAGCACAAAAGTCTGCAAGCAAAGCTATTCCCAGTCACTTGGGCTGGCAGTTAGCTGGAGGAAATCCTTACAACAAGTGAAGGCCGCCAGTCTGCCTCCATATAATCTCCCTGCTGCCCTTGCTCCTCTCCACTCCAAGGGGAAGCTTTTTTTTTTTTGTGGGACCGGGGTTCAAACTCATGACCTTGCACTTGCCCAGCAGGCACTTGTGCCTCAGAGCTATCTTCCCAGCTCCCTCCAAGGGGAAGCTTTTACTCGGTGTAGATTACGCACCAGATGCTATTGTGAAGAAACAAAGACAAATAAGCCTTGGGTGTTGACCTCAATATAGTGACAGTACCCAATAGATAATGACAGTTCCAAGTGAGGAGAGATGTTGCTAAGAGAGTAGAATTGAAGTGAGGGGGAGGGGGCTCGGTTCTGCCTACAGAGTCAATCAGCCAGCACAGAGGTGGAGATCGGCATGAAAAGATCAATAAGCAGTTATGATCCGGAGAATGGAAAAGGCAGTGCAGGCAAGAGTCTCCTCATGGAAGACACACTTAGGGAATTAATTGTGTTCTATATGGGTCTGATAAAGGAGCCTGTGCACAGTGAGGCAGCAAAGCAGCTTGGGAGAAGATCCCCAAGATCCTAAATACTCATAGGCATCTCTGAGCAGCTGGCCTTTCATGGAGTGTCCCACGTGTGCCAGAGGAGGCACACAGCCCACGCCCTGGATGTGCACAGCTCTGCCTAGTGTCCCGCACCAGGCCTTCATACACTAACCACCTCCAGCTTCAGAGAGTTGCCCATCCTTGGACTCTAAACTTTCAGAGAATTACTCTTTGCAGCATAAAGAAACTTCTTGGTAGTTGCATTTCAGGCAATAATTACTGTTGGCCAAGTGGAAAAATCAAGGTGGGGAAATACTTTAAGAGAGATTATGCCGCCCCTGGTCTTCTGTTAGGGCCCCTCCTCCACCCTCCCACTTGGCCTGAGTGCTGAGCTAGTGTAGCAGAGGCCTACCTGTACAGCCACACTCCACACAGTCTCTTATTGGTCTCCACAAGAAGCCCTAATGGCTTTCACAGGAGTCCAGGCAGCACCCCATGCACACTGGCTGTGCATTCGCCTACCAGGTGAGCTTCATAGCAGAGCAAGTTCTGAGTGCAGGCTGTATGATGGCTCACAACGAACAACATCTAAGACTTCATAAGTAGACTGGAGTACTGTCCATAGCTCTAGACTTTTCTTTCCCATATTAGAGAGATTTCAATGGCAGCAGTTCTGGTATGACTATATGAATAGTCTTGAATCCACTCTCATTTGTAGAAGAAGGAAATGTTTTGCAAATGCTGTTAACTTCCCCGCCAGTAGTGCAACACAGAACGTCCTCCCGGGTGGTCCGGATGCACTACTGTAACAAACTGCCAAGCTGGAAACCCTTGGCTGAGTGTTCTGCTGGGAATGTGAGCTTAACATTTCTCAGTCGTACACCAGATGTCAGTAAAGCATACCTAGTGCTCTGGGAAGTCTACTTCATTCTCAAGCTTTCAATAGGCACTCTCTCCCATGAAAGAGATCCAACCTGAGGGCCCCAATGAAAGCCTGCAGGCACACAGCACCCAGCTCTACCAGCGAATGCCTGTTTCATCTTCGCCACTTACCTCACACAAAGTGTGCTCAGACTTTTGCCCTCTGAAGTATGATACCACAAGTAACACAAGCTTCTTGTTCTTTCTTCACTGTTTCATCACAAATAGATGACTGCCCCTCACCATAAATCTTAGCCACTGCAGCATATAGTTTTTTTTCCTAAGTTTAGAATTTCAACATTTTCTCTTAAAGAAAGTGCTCTACAGTTTTCTGTCCGTGGGGCTGATGAGATAGCTCAGTGGACTAAGTACCTGCTTAAGCAAGCACAGGGCCCAGGGTTCAATCCCCAGTCCCACATGCTGCTCTGGCCCCAAGCCCAGGATTCACTGAGCCAGTGACTGAGTCTGGGCCTGGTGGCGTACACCTGTAACCCCAGGGCTGGGGAGCCTGAAAACGGGAGCACCACTACAAGTTCAAACTTTATAGTGAGACCCTGTACCACATACATTAAAAAAAAAAATACTGTAGCTTTCTGTCAATGTCCAAGTGGCAGCTTCACTGCTCTTGCAACTAGAGACTTACATGAAGTGAAGCAAGCATGACCTGAACAGAGGCAGTTTAGTGCCCCTGGAGTCACTCTGAGATCCAGGACAGCTCCCAAGTGGCCAGTAGCATATACAGAGTGGATGCGGTGGACAGAGGAAAGATGACCAATGTCTCTGGAAAGACAGAAGAGTTCATCATACTGTGCACAGCAGCACAAAATTTAATCCTTATGTATTATTTCTGGAATTTTCCACTTAATATTTTTAGACTGCAGTTGACTGCAGGTAACTGAAGCCATAAGAAATAAAACTATGCAGAAGAGGGTAATGAGTATACAAGTGGCTCTACTATTATGGAGTATTGCTCTATCTATGCAATGACTTTCTCTTAGGTCAAAGAGAAGAAATATTTATACCAATAACGTTTAGAAAAGTTATCATGTCTGTGTCTTGTACTCTGAACAACCACTAGGAGGGCAACAATATGCATTGTATCAATTATTGTGGCTGTCCTACTAACGTGTTTTGAAACTGTCTCCATGTTATATCATTAAAAGTAATTTAAAAAACTTTAAAAATAAATAAAATATATATGAGTGGATTGATGTGACTTGCTATTTGATGCTGGGTGCGAGCATAACACCGCACCCCACTGAATAAAATCAATCACATTTTATGCTTTTACACATTTTCAGTTGTCAGTTGAAAATTTCTTATGTTGGAAATTTTAACATCAGTAAGCATTTACTTGATTCAAGGAAGGGAAAATACATTCATTTTTTCTGACATGTAAGCCATGGCTCTTAGGGAATACTACAGCTTAATTGGTCATTTTTTAAACACATGCCAACAACACTCGCAGGGGCACTGCGTGCCTTGACGTAAACTGGCAGGGTCGTCTCCCACCACTTTCCGCACCGCACCAGCCAGCTTCCCCGAGGCCACCATCCCACAGTCTCGGCAGCCTGCAGCGTAATCGTCTGCCTCCCTCGGGTTCACGGGCCTACAGGTGGCTGGGGCTGCTATATCTTCACCCAGCCCCGCTTTGCTTTGCCTTCCATTCAAGGATCTCCAAGTCAGCCACAGCCCTTGCATGAAAGCTACTCACTGGCCAGCGAAGCCTAGAGGAGGCACCTGTCTCCCTGGAGGCTTCAGCTCTGCTCAGGAGTTTCTCTCATTGGATCACACTGCATTGGCCAAAATGTCACGTGAACTAGCCTAACATCCGTGGGGCATAAAATACCCTCCACCTATGTCAGGAGCAGGTAGGCACGCGCTGAAAGGATAATCCACTCTACCACAGAGCACTTGCTCTGGATAGTCACTTCTCTTCGGTTCTCAACGGAAAGCACCCACGTCCAAGAAATACAGTCTGAGAGGCTCCTTCGCTTATGGCACCAGGGGCAAGGACCTCGTGACAGTCTCTACATCAAGTACCAGATTACATGGATGCACCCACAGAGATGTGGGAACAAGAACCTAACAACTTTACAGAAGACACCACTTATAAAGAGGGTGACAGAGAAGCATTTGGTCACTTCTTACACTCCTTGCATAGGAAATGTTCCTTAAATGCGCTCTTGCGGTCACTTCCAACCTGGTCCTGACTTCACTCCCAGGATATCTTTTCTTTCTCCACATCAGAGAAAGGCAATTAGAATCTGCGCCATCCCAGGGGAAGGAATGGTTTGCTCACCCTGCTTCTCGCCACTAAGGAGGCATTACAGTTTCAACTAGATCCACTCACCTCGAAGGGAAGCTGACAGCACTAGTCTTTCGAAGATCTGCTTGGTGGGGTTGGGGAGATAGCTCCGAGGCACAAGTGCCTGCCTGGCAAGTGCAAGGTCATGAGTTTGAACCCCAGTCCTGAAAGAAAAAAAAAGATCTGGTTGGCCCTGTGTGTTGGTAGCAACTACCACAGTTCTCTTGTGCACATGCATTTTTCTCTAGGCTTAAGTAAAAGAACTGCAGCTCAACCCCTATGTCAGAAGCATGCCTTTTAGAGTTGTGACCATACACCCAATTTTACCTGAAGATTAATGAGTGCTTTTGGCTCAAAATAGTTTTCAATTTTATCTTCTAGTAGTTGAAGACTGGAAGCCCGGCCATTCTTGAACTCCAAAAGCCAAGGGCTCAGGCTCTCTGCTTTCTAGTTCACCCTTCCTATAAACTGCCCAGTTACACTCTGTATTTGCTTCTTTGACAAATCCTGCCAAGTATAGCTAATCTGACCCAATGTACTCTAGTAATATTCTGTTTAAACACCTTTCCAGCTACAGTTCCAAGTTCAGTTAGGTATATTATCTGTCTTACAAGTTATTGTTACTGAAAAAGAAAACCTATATTACATTAGTGACTTTAGTTTCTGTTAATTGTTTTCTCTTAAAGTACTTTTATCCTGAAGCAACTGGCATACATATTTTCATTTTCTTACAAGAGCTCCCCACTCCTCCTAAGAACTTCCACATCAGCCTACCGCACAATGGCCACCCCCAAACTCCAGCGGCTTGGAACAAGAGATATATTTCTTGACCAGTCACACGTGAGGAAGAACCATGTACCTGGGAATATTGTGGCAGCTTCCCACGTGGCATTCAGGGAGCTGGGTGACTGGGGGGGTACCATGACACCCAGCACGCATCCTCCCAAGGCAGAACTGAGGAGCAAGAGGCATTAAATCACATTTAAGGCCTGCACTCGAAGCTGCATAGCTGCCTCCTCTGTGGATCTTCACCTCGTACCAAATAGGCTCCGCATGCATGGGTGAGCATTTCCTACCATGGGGAGCAAGCGCAGCAGGTACTTTCAAGTAACAGGTACGTGATAAGCCACGTGCCTTACCTGCAGAACTGGGGTGGTGAAACCTTAGAGCTGAAGACCTGTTATGCCGACCCCAGAAAACTAGTGGAAAAACAGGCGTTTTTGTGATATTAATTATTAATTTGTCATTCAACAAGGAGAATACAAGAATTTAATATATTAATTGGCTTTCTGCTGCAAAGCAGCACACAAATTTATAGTGCCAAAATGATTAATATTTAAAATTGGTTTTATAAAGTTAAGAATGTAATAGAAGAAGCATACAATTTCTAAATGTCTTGCCTTGCATTTTAGACAAAAAATGTATGCGAGTCAGGCACCTTTCCTGCCTCAGTCAGCGTCCGCTGAGCCCCATCCTTGTGCTGGATGCCAGCAAGGACTCAGTCGTCAGGAGCATTAGCTGAAGAAACGTTTGCCCAGGACAGTGGCGGGGGGAAGGCTTTGACTGGTCCTGAGCAATTCACAAACCTTGATCAACACACGGTTTTCCTGAGAACCGGAAATCTAGAAAGATAAAAGAGTCAAGAGCACCCTCTAGCGGTCCATCGAAGCTGCTGACATAAAACAGCCAAAGTCATTTTTCTCATTTTGCTTTTTTCAATCTGTACTCGGAGGTGAGGGAAAATGTTGAATTTTAGAAATATAGTGCATAACATTCTAATGATCCTTCCTAGAGTCGAGATGTATTTGTTTGATATAGAAAAGCACCAAACTATTCGACTCGTCCTGTGCAATGTAATAGATGTTCTCTAGCCTGCTGCTCTTTTCCCAAAACCGTCACAAAAACATATCCATTTCACTTTTAAGAAGTTTACCCTGCATATGCAGGTTGATTAATTTGCAATTTAGATTTCGTTTTATTGATTATAGGCCAGTGCAATCACCAAGAAGGAACAGCTCTCTAAGTCGTTTCTAACTCCCAATATTTCCAGAATGATTGCATTTTATTAATCAAGGTCACCGCTACCTCATTTTACCGCGGTCCATGAAAACCTGACACTGTGCGTTAATTAAGCACCATGGAGGTGAAAATGGCTATCCTGCGCGCCTGGATTGCTGCCGCAGACCTCACACGTGAACTCCGAGCGCCCTCTGCTGGAGGCATGGTGGACATGCAGCTTTAGCTGTGCTCTGCACCAACCCGCTCAAGCTAAAATTCCATTAAGATGTAGGAGTAAGAAGAGAGAAAAAGGAGGAAAAATGAAAAAAGATGATAAAAATAAGCATTAACTTTTCCTTTCCATAACCATCAAAAATCTACTGTACAATTTTCCAAGCCAGCCTGCTTACCTACATAGATATATCTCTTTCCCCCACTCCCTCTCTCGTTCCACTCAACTGTTATTCCTTCCTTTTGGACAGGTTCATTCCCTTCTCCCAGTATCTTTTGTGCCCTTTGGATTTTATTTTCCCTTTAGGTTCTCACACTAAGGAGACAATACGATGTTTGCACATGTGATTCTGATTTATTTCACTTTGAAAGTATGCTCTCTAGCTGCCTCCATGTACCTCCAAAAGTCTCAAGTTTATACTTTTTATAGCTGAATAATACGCCATTGTGTGGGGCCAGTGAGATGGTTCAGCGGCCTAAACTGCCTGCTTAGGAAAGCTTAGGCAACTGCAGGGACCATGGATCAATCCCTGGCACCACATGCTGCACAAGCCCCACCCCAGGGCAGGCTGAGCTGGCTTTTAAAATGCAACCTTGTCATCCAAGCAACTGAAAATTTGAAACGTATCAAAAGCAAGCTTCACCGGGTGGAGAATGAGACCACCTCTGAGGGTTGTAATCCACCTGTACTGCAAAGTTCCAAACAGTATTCTTAACAACATTTTTTTTTTATAACTGGGTAAACCTTGCATTTGTGACCACCATAAAAAAAAAAAACAGTGAGGGGCCAGGAGGATGGCTCAGTGGTCTAAAGCGCCTGCTTAGGAAAGATTGGGCGGCTGCAGGGACTGCGGTTCAATCCCCAGCACCACATGCTGCACCAGCCCTGCCCTCAGGGCAGGCTGAGCTTTCCATAAAAATAAATAAACAAACAAACAAAAGTTCTGAAACAAGAAAAAAAATTTAAAACAAACACAGTGAAAAATTTAGGAAAGAATCATTAAAAGTCAGTAGTCAGGGTGAAAGGATGGAGAGTACAGTCAGGAGTAATGGTGTAGCCAGCTCTGAACACAAAGAATATGAAACTGCAGAGGCAAGATCTATACTGTTTCAATGCAAATATTTTCCAGCAGCATTGTGACCAATATTATTAACTGTCTCTCCCAGTGAGAAAAAAGAAATTAGGCCGGCCAGATAGCTGAGCAGATTAAAGCACCTACGTAGGCAGATGCAGGGACAGAGCTTCTATCCCAGCGTGCCACACTGGCCCCACACCCAGGGCACACTAAGAGAGCATTTGAGACTGAGTGTGGAAGTGCACCCCTGTAATCACAGTGCTTGGGAGGCTGAAAATAGGAGGATCACTATGAGTCCATACGTAGTGAGACCCTGGAAAGCCTGTGCTAAATACTTTTTAAAAAAGAAAAATAAATTAGCCAGACATGGTTCATTAGGCAGTGAAGAAGGCACTTCTTAGACCTAACGCAAAGAGATGATGCCTGGTTACTAAAACTGCACTGGAGGCCTGGCAGGATGGCTCAGTGGTCTAAAGCTCCTCCTTAGGAAAGCTTGGACGGCTGCAATCCCCGGCACCACATGCTGCGCCAGCCCTGCCCTCAGGGCAGGCTGAGCCAGCCATAAAAATAAATAAATAAACAAACAAAAGTTCTGAAACAAGAAAAAAATAATTTTTTAAAAAAATAAATAAAATAAAATTAAAATAAAACTGCAATGGCAAGTAACTAGAAATTAGGTGAGTCTATGGGTTCTTTGGTGCATCTTTAAACCAAATTGTTTATGTAGGGATGAACCTCAAAAATAGGCCAAGCCCCTGTATCAAATACATTAAGAAAAGTAGGCCAAGGACCCACACACACCATGGAGTAGCCCGCCTTCGGGCCACATGAGCACAACTAGTCTCTTGGACTTGCTCCAAGTCAAGGTGACCAGAGCAGAGATTGTTCCGCGTATCCACAAGAAGAGACCCAGATATCTATGGACATCAGTAATGTTTGCCACCCACAAAAACAAAACTAGGTCTGTGGGCTTTTAAGTTTCTCTCTGAATTGCAATTCATTTCTTCTTAAATTTTATTTTTAGTTGATGCATAAAATTATACATGTTAATGGGATACCATGTAGTGCCCTAACAGTTGTAGATAATGTGCAATATTTAAATCAAGTTAAACATAGCTAACAACTCAAATATTACTTCTTTATGATAAACACATTCAAAATCCTTCTTAGAATTTTTTGAAATTTTGTCAAAGGCTTTTCTGTATCTACGGAGATGAACACGTGAATTCTGTTCTTATTTGTATTGACATGGTATGTTACATTTAGGCAGTTGCATTTTGCTGAGCCATTCTTTTTTTTTTTTTTTTTTT